>JAOYSI010002145.1:19634-49654 GCA_025775065.1 Hiodon alosoides
TCACTCTGTCCATTCCCAACGCTACCCAGTGCAGTAGCCAGACCTCACTCTGTCCATTCCCAACGCTACCCAGTGCACTAGCCAGGCCTCAGGCTGTCCCAGGCCTCTGCTTTCGTACAACACGTTCCTAATAAGGGAGATAATTGTTTAATGTTGGCCCCTTATTGGATTATAAGTGCTGTTCTCTCTGTGCACTTTGCCAGGGGAGGCCGGGATATTTGGTTAACGTGGTCCCTGAGGGACACTTGAATGATGCAGCTCTGTCAGTAAGTTGATTGGCCTTTAAAGTAGGAAAGTTAGGGTGCCTAATTAAATTCAATTGGTAACTGGGCGCAATGTAGCTCTTTTTGACATTTTGAATTCTGTGTTGTTTGTCTAAAAAGCTGAGTGCTCAGAGCAGGCAGCCACAGTGACCTCTTGGCTAGAAAATGATAACCGCATAACCGTGGGCTGTTATCGTATTTATTGACTTTAAAGGACATTGATAATGTCATTGTGAGACATGGGGTTTCTGGGTTTTAAATTCACAAAATTGACTTTTTTCCTCCAAATCCTAATGTTGATCCCCTCTCCAATTTCACACCGCTGCACTTAAAACAGAGCTTATAAAAGGGGAGTTGAGTTTGCACACATTGAGCTCAGCCATGTTCTAAGCTGAAATCAAATGGTCAATTTTCTTTATACCTTTTTTCTGAATTCTGACACCCCACCAAGGTGGACAAACTGAATAAAAAGAGACACAGCTAAGGAAGAACCGACAAGAGGGTTTACCCAAACTGCCCCGTTTCCTAGGACCAGCTACCAGCTCGGATACTCTTGGGAGACATTAACTGTACGTGTCACACTGATGACCTGATGTGTCTACTCTAAATCGGTCCGTTGGATTAAACTGATGCCACCCTTAACATGACCTTAGGTGTAGGAGGTTTATCACCTCTCTCTTTCTCATTTTGTACGAACTGGAAAATCACTGCATTTCCTTAAGTAGTGGTTGTGTAGGGATGGCATTGTTTAAATAATTTCACTATTAATCAACGTGAGATTTTTGGCGACAATAATCGATCAAATCGATGTGAAGCAGCTTTCATTGAAAAAAATAAGATGACCTAATTAGCATGGGATGATGCTAACAAACTGAAATACAGTTGTGTTGTAAGCAGCCATTGGACCTGCCCTCAGGCAGCTGGGACACGCCCACAGACAAGACCTCATTGTGTGCGGTTTTTTTGATTGCACCACAATCAGGTGCTTGCAATCAAGGGAGAAAATAAGTGCCTTGTTGGGGTTGTGTGAGACTGAAAAGTGTTTTGTTGCTTTATTATTTTGTAAGTGAAAAGCTGTTTTTAAAAAAACGTTTTTTCCCTGTGTCTGACCGCTCCCGAGGCCCTGCAAGTGTTAATTTAAAACGGTTGGATCAAGTTATTTGTCGAAGTGCATATTATAATAATAATTTTTTAAAGTAAGTAAACATACAGTTTAAGTGACAGTTATTCAGAGCAGTGTATTTATTAACTACATTCATCCTGTCTTATCTTTCTTTTCCCCCAGATTAAGATGAACATGTCACATGATGATCACCAGCATCACTTTCACGGCACGATGCCTCCTGCGGTCACAACTTCCCATGGCGACCATGGGGGTGACCATGACAATGGCCATGGCGATGGCGATGGCAACATCCACTCAATGATGGTGAGCAGACCTAACAGCCTATCTAAATATCTGTCAGGGATCTGACAGCAGCAATTTATACGTATTTATTTTTAGTCAGTTATAAGTTTTAGTAAATGAATACCAAAATGTGAATATTTTTATACTTCACATCCGAAAGGGAGAAACCCAGCCTCCCGAGCAGCTCACTGAGACCTGTAGAGCGCTGTATTCCCCTGGTTGAGGTCGTTGGGGTTAAATTGGCAGTGATTCTCTCGTCAATAACCTGCGCTCAGTTTCTGGGGCGCCAGCTAGCTGGTGGTGCTGTCGAGAGGGACGTGCCTCTTCTAATCAGCGCTGAACCTCTCACGCGGGATATGTAGTGTGCTGGGTATTTAAAGAGACGGTTGGTATGCTTTGTGATGCGACCTTCGACAGACTGTAATATAGTTATTGGTGATACTAGCCGGATGTATTGTTTGAAAGATGAAGTAATAAAATACTGATTACAGAAAAAATAAAGGTGGCTGGAAGGTGATTTAATTGTACTTTCTTCAACCTTCCTGTGTTGGGTGGCAGCATTCGTAGCGTCTAGCCAAGATGCATTACAATTGATGATTCCAAACTGGGGAGAAAACTACAAAAAATGACAAGCCAAATAAATAATAAAACCCATGCTGATTAATAGGCCTATGTGATTAATCTAGAAAATGGATCAGGATGGATCAATTATGCTGCTAAATCACCACAGCGTTGCTCCAAGTGCTCAATGTTCACTAATTCGAGTGACTTTTGTTTATGATCGTGGCACTCCGGTAAAAGAGTTGGTGACCCCCAGGATTAGAGTTGAGGATTCTGTCTGCTCTTGGGGGTTAAAGTTGGGCTTTGTGGGAGAGTGAGCTATAAATCTTGGATACTGCAAGTTTTAAATGCGTCTCTATTTTGAACCCTTTCTTTCCTTCACTGCAGAAAATGACCTTCTACTTCGGATACACGAATGTAGAGCTCCTGTTTTCTGGGCTTGTGATCAACAGCGCTGGAGGTCAGTGAGTGTTTGTGGGTCTCGTTACTCTTCAGCTCTGACCATTCATGTAAAGTAATGTAATGGCGACAACTAACTTACTTATGTTGTGTATTTCTGCCGTGTAAGCTGCTAAATAAAACACATACAGAGATTTGTTGTTGATAATTGACCAAAAAAATTAAATCCAGCTGCTCATTTAGAAAAGGCTAATAAGGCCAATTCAAACCCGGTAAAGGTTTTAATCATTGCAGTAAAGAAACCTTTGCAAAACCATCTGCATTATACTGAAGTGTGTTCTCATTTCCTCCAAGTATTTCATTGTTAATCAGAGGAAACATCATAGCCTTCTCTCGGGACTGTTGATCGGTTAAAAGTGGAGTTACTGTTACAACTATCAGCACTTACATATGCCAGTTACTTAGTGAAAGGCTGCTGCATAATTTGCATAATGGTGAAAAGTTGTGATGACCGGTTTTGGATCGCCTACTGAACTCATCAGTGACACAGGAAAGCCGAAAACGATCTGATCCCCGGATCTAACCGGGGTGGTTCTCATAGGCTTAACATAGGCTTAACGCTTAGCCAATACCTCAAATGTCTTTAATTTAAAATAGCTGTTCCTCTTGGGAGGCCCAGACCTTCTGTGGCCATGACCTGTCTCCAGAGCACCTGGGCATACAAACCTGGTGTAGCACACCGTGGCAGGCCTGTTCTGAGGAGTTCTTTGACATTTTATACAAATACAACAAAAATGGGAAAAATACAAATCTATTGGTTTTCCATCTACTGGTTTTGTATTGGTTTTTTTTTTTTTCTCTCTAGTGATTTCAGCTTTCAGTGATTATCTTTCTCAGAAATGGCAGGCGCCTGCATTGGCATCTTCTTGCTGGCTGTCTTCTACGAGGGGCTGAAGATTGGCCGAGAGTTCCTGCTGCGCAGGAACCAGGTCAACGTGCGCTACAACTCCATGCCCGTCCCTGGCTCCGACGGCACCGTGCTCATGGAGACGCACAAGACCGTGGGGTGAGACCACAGTACTGCACGGCACCCAAACTCTATATGGGGCAAAACTGACTAGGTTTCGGAGGGCTATGCTCTAGTCCACCATATTTACAAGTCTTCTCAACTTAAAACCACCACTGGTTATAGTACTGAGAACTATCATTTATTCCTTTAGCAAACACCTTTATTCTGAACGACATAAATATAGCTGGCTCTTTAATATATTCATTTGGGTAAAACCTGCAACATGCAAATTCCAATTCTTTGATCACTGTATACACCTCCACATATACCTGTATGTAACGGGCACTCTCCCAAACATGCAGGTTTAACACATTCTCTCGCTTCTCTTCTCTTCTCTCTCTCAGCCAACGGATGTTGAGCCTGGCTCACCTGTTGCAGACGGTACTACACATCGTCCAGGTGGTGGTCAGCTACTTCCTCATGCTGGTATTCATGACCTTCAACGGTTACCTGTGCATAGCAGTGGCAGCTGGGGCAGGTGTTGGCTACTTCCTGTTCAGCTGGAAGAAGGCCGTGGTGGTCGACATTACGGAACACTGTCACTGACTGCCCCATTCCTGTGTGCTCACACAGACATTTCCAACCGATGTACGTCTCTAAGTTTAACTCTAATCTTTATAATGGAAGCTTATAAGAGTAAAAAATCCCCCTTTTCTTAAACTGGACAGCGCTAAGATAAAATGATCTGCCAAGTGCATTAACGTGGCAAATTCAAGCTTCCCAGAAACCCAAAATGAAACATTCAAACGGTGCCATTTTATAGTTTCCATTGTATTACTTTTTCAATAAACTGCAAGTTATTTTGGCTGTCCTGATATAGCTTTACAAATAGGAGCTATCAATGCTGAATGTAGGGTTGGCAGTGGTTTCCCCATTTAGCCTGTGTGCCACTGCCATGCACTTCTCCCTGTTTCGGTCACTTTGTCTGAGCCAGACTCTTTCTCTAGTCCTCCAATCAGCCCACTGTTCTGCCCCCCCCCCCCCCATCACTATTATATTCAAACAAAACCTTACTTACACTTTTATATAAAGCCTCGCAGCAGCTAGGCAGTGCGTAGGGTTAATTTAAACAAGCAGTGTGTCAGAGCGGGTACGTAAGGTTGACATAGCGGTATGTAAGGCGGATTTAGCCCCCTCCAGAGTCCTTTGCCTTAAATGGGTGTTTACTCACAAGTCGCCTGAAGAGGGACACTGCTTTTGAAATACAGATATTACTCCTTTATGCCATGATTATGCTCTTGTGGTTTCGGCAGCTGCGACAATGGCGCATTCCAGAGAGGGCTGGAGTGGCTCTGTACTTCCTGTATATCGGTATACAAGTTGATGGTGGAAGTGCATTTGATTAGAGTGGCCTAATACCAATATGCTCCACTTGCCAGTGATTTAAGACAGACATATCACTGACCAACGGCGGTATTTGTGTCGACACAAGGCACTAAAATTTTTTTTTTTGGAGAATCATAGTGTGTCAGCTCAGAACTGACCAGCTTCAGTTTGCAGTGTAAAACTTGGGGTGGGCAGGTAGGGTGAGTTGGAAGGTGATTTATGTCTATGAGTTGACATGACTATTGTAGGAAATAGAGACCAAAATCTTGATGAAGTAGAAGGTGGGGTCTCTTTACAGACTCTTACTGGTATTTTAGGTGAATTTAGACTTTTTAATGTATTACAAAAATCTTTTGCTGGGATCACACATCCAAAACCAAGTAAAATTAAAAATTGAGTAGCATTCTAATGCTGTAAACTGCACAAGACACTGGCCTTAGCTTTTACTATGTCTGGAGAGTATGTTGTGGAAAATCTCTTTTAATGGGAATAGGCAGCAAGGTGTCCATGTATTGGGGCTGTCTTGTGTAACACAAGCAAGTCCACGAACACCGTGGCTAAGAAGAGGAAAGCGAATGGTGGTAGATTTGGTACCGCTTCATGATGGTACAGTTATGAGCAAGCATAAGGCAAGTTCCATGGACGCGATGAGAGAAGAGGGAAATCCAGTCTTTAGGGTTGCCATTTTGGCTCCAGCCTGTCAGGGTAGTTCCCTGACGGACGCAGACTGTGCAGAATATAGATAGTGTGTGACTTTCCTGCTCTCTGTGTACCCATTGCTCTTTGCCGCCAGAAGCCTTGGGTGGTTGTCTTCATTCTTCTGATCTAAACTGGCCAGGCTTGGTGCTGATTGCCAAGCTTCTTTTATTAGGTCAGTGTGACAAAGGCCAGCGTGGAGACATGCAGGGGTATAACCTTTTATAGGGTTCTAGTTTTGGCAGTATGAAACGTCTCATCTGTGAAGTTTAACTTTGAAAAATGTCACTTTTTTTCTTTTCAGATTGTTTCTATTTTTAAATTCTTGAAATATATGCCAGTGGTTAATTTTTATATTGGTTGCATGAATTATATTGTGTGATGCTGGAATGGACGTCAAATTCCCATTTAGATGTGTTATCACATGGAGCTAGACACAGTTGTTAAAACTGTAAAATCTGGTTCATTTGGGCTGATGTCGGGAATAGACAACACAAGCCTTAATATAAGAGAATAACCTTTATTTAGAACTAATGCTGCTACCTCTATACATTTACCATTAAAGCCAATAGGCTATATTGAAGAGGGAATCTGACAGAACTCCACCCAAGCATCATTTGGACATTTGTGGACTGTTTACAGTTCAAAGCGAAGTGTGTCTAGTTTTACATATTTAGAGTGCTATCCTTGTCCTGAGTAAGTAATAAATGGGACTGTCAGAACTGTTTGTCTGTTTTATGTCCTATTCCTAGATGTATGTAATGATTAGTTATACATGTACAAATGAAGTAAACATAGCTAAATGTATAACATTAAGATAGATTAAATTATGGGGAATCTGTTTGATTAAAACACTGTTTTGTAAATCTAAATGTACAGTATATATTAGTAGTTAATATCCTCTCAATAGGTTAACATTATTCTAAAGTGTTTGTACCAATTTTGTCTCATTTGATCAGATTGGTTTTCAGCACGTGTTAAAACATGAACATTCATTTCTTAAGATTATAAATAAAGTTTAGAGGTTGGTTCATTTTCATCTAGTAACTAAAATACCTATTAAAATTACTGGTGGAATCACCTCTAATCACACCACCACTGATGCATAACGTATCTGGAAAACCACACCAGATGTGTCACACCTTGCTTTATTTGAATAATTTGGGGAGCCATTCAGTATAAAACATAATTTGCATGGTTAGGTTTGTAAAACTATATCTTTCACGGAGCTGTCAGATCAACTGAAAAAGTTTTAAAACGGTCTAAGAAGATTGATGTGTCAACCAAACGCCAGTGGTGCGACCAAAACAACAAACTCTCTCGACAACGGACCAGTGCAGGCCATAGAAAAGGGAAAGGTCATTGTCTTTTCCAGGTTGTCCAGGAATAACCTAAAACTGCAGGTTTCCAAACAGCGATGGCAAGGTGTTTGGCTTAGGGTGGGGTTTGTAACCGATGCGCTCGTTGATCATTTGCTCTCGCGTCTTTCCTTCACTGCTTCCACCAGCTCCTCCCATTTCACCTGAGGTAGCCACACCCACAACATCCACCTCATCACGCTGTTTCTTTCGGCTCTGTGAAAAAGGGCCCGAAAAAAGCTTCAGAATAGGTGTGTGACCATATATCGCATTAATTAGATTTGGATTCACCAAAATGTAGTTGTATCTACATTAAAGGAAAACATAATGACTGATACTGAAGCTCTTTACATCTGAGCACATGAACAAAACATTAAAATACAGTAAGCATAACTAATACACCCAGTAAATTAGATGTGTTCTTCCCAATATGAAGCTAGGATGGGACTGCAGCTAAAATGAACACCCATTGCCAAGAAAAATTAAAAACTTAATATCTATGAAGCTCAAAAATATTTAAAGGACACAAATTCGCAACTGTTTTAACACTTGTAATAAGACAAATATATAAACCAAATGAAACAGCACGAGGACAGTCACATTAAAGGTGGCAGGTGTTTTGTTCTTTCCTACCTCAAGTTCCTTTTTCACGCTGTCAAACTCATCAATGTCATCTAGTTTAAGCTCCAGGCGGGTTGGCTTGCGACGCAACATCCTGACCTGTCCACACGAAGATGGTTGCACAGCAACAATCCTTATGGGAACTGCCTCACTCCAACTGACAGACAACCTATGTACACTGCAAGAAAACCCAATACAGTTAAAGCACAAATATTAAGCGCCACTTCATTTTAAATAATCGATATACACACACATTCACATATATGTGTGTGTTTATTAAACAGAAACCGATACCTTGAGATCTACTACATTGAGATTACTAACCAAAAAAACTGTATGCAAACTGCTTTGACGGGATAATTTCACTGCGACTAAAATCTAGCAGGTTTTATTTATAAGGATGTAACACAGCTAGTTGGTACATAGAAATGTCCGTGAACCCTGCGTAAACACCCATTCTAGCTAGCTTGAAAATCATGCATATTCTTTTAACCACTGAGTTATTGGAAGTGTGTTTTGATTTACATAGCTTTTAGTCCAACTGGCACCCATAGTACCGATATATAATAAAGCCAATGAATATTCTAGTTCTATTGTGGATCAATTTTGGGAACGAAGACACATACATATAATTTAGCTTGTTCAAAACCGAGGTTACGAAGGATAAATGTATATTAAACCGTTAACTATTAATCCGGTAAAACGTGTGTGACCATTGAGCTATAAAAAATATATTACAGCCACCTTAGCAAACCGGCATGAAAAATGTGTGCAAGTTTGGTGTGTTAATAACTGTTACACAGTTGCATTGCCAGAACAGATCGGACAAATGAAACAACAAAACTTCTGTTAGCTAGTGTTGAAAGTTGTTTATGATAACAGCGTCATTCAACTAAAAGGAATAAATACATAAATATAAGCTATTTACCTTTTGCAAAGTATTTACAAGACCAGAGCTTAAACGGCTTGTCAGGAATCCGCCATGAAGAGGTCGTCTAGGTGCTTTCTGGGAATAGTAGTTTTCAAACAATCGCTGTAGACGAGACGAGTCGACAGAGTATGGCATTCACTCGCTATTGTCGCTTATGAAATAAAGAAGATTATGCTTCCTTTTTTTGGGTAACAGTAAATGTCTCCAGATGTATCAATGTATCTATGATTGATTTTGTAGTGCCTTGGTTCTATTTCGCTTATTTTATACATTGTTATTTATTTTCTCTCTTTATTCACAAATGTAACCGACAAAAAAATATATTATTATTATTTATGTTGTTGCTGTCAATGAGATCTTAAATGGCCTTAAAGGCCGAATACAATAGCTAATTTAGGATTTATAGCCACACTGGAGATCAATGTGAAACCGTGGGATCACAATTTTTATCAAATGTTAAAATATCTCCTGTGGACTCACTTTGTTTTTGTTTTTTGTTCTAAACGGTTTTCTTTTTTAGTGTCGTTTTCTTTGTTCTGGGTGTTTTTTTTTTATTCTTAGAAATGCTTTATTCATACTATGCTTTTCAATTTTCAAAAGTCAAAAATAACGCAAGAATCAAGAAGACGGACCTCCAACCGTAGGTGGCAGCAATAAGCATGACTGGATAAATCGCAGTAATACGAGAAGAAGGTGAGTGGGACAACGTTGGTTCATTTGGAAGTGGTAGGCTAAAATTAAACATGACTTTAAAGAATTGTTTGCGCGGTATAGTTTATGTTTTCAGATAGTTGTAGAAAGCGACCCGTAATATCTGCAGGCTCTGTAACAAGCTTGATCCGTTTGGTGGCGACTAAGTCTAAAACTTCTGAAGCCTTTTTATATTCGAGAGTGTGCTGGAGGCTACATCAGACTGGGTTGTAGTTCGCCAAGGCGCAGATAACTGCTGTTAGAATTGTTTTCTGCATTGTACACATATCTGAGTTTTAAGCCCCATCGCTTTCATTTAAATTTGTATTAGCGAGTTTACTATAGACCCCAACCCTCAAGTAATCGGGTGCAGTGGCCATGTCGTTTAACTAGCGGCCTTGAGTTCTAAACTGAATTCACCGCGATTAGTTTGCTGTTACCTTAAGCGAGTCACTGTTTGAGAATTACATTTTATATCGCACTGGCACGGAGATCTAGTTCGCCCACCATATACTAGCCGTTCTCTTCCTGTTTGGAAAACACCCAATCCCCTTGTTGATGGTTAGCGAATTTTCCGATAGTTTACTAGAAATCTTTCCATATGAGAGTGGGGAATCGGGTAAATTATTACTTGTGAACTTTGTTTGTTTGCTTATCCCACTCTGAACATTAAACATCACCCTTTATTTAGTGTATATTTTAAAGAAATCTGTGCAATTATCAAAGTGGTTGATCTGACCCATTAAATATCGGATTTCCGCCCACCCTACCTCTACCAAGTACTTTTTCATGTTGTAGTGACGTAAACAATCGAGATGTCTGACGAGGACGAAGTCCCTTTGGTGAAGAAGGCCCGGATCTTCTATGGGAGCCTGGAGGAGAAGGAGAAAGAGCGGCTCAGCCGCGAAGGTGGTGCAGTCTCTGCGAAAGAAGCGGTGAAGGCGGGCATCGAGGCCGGCAACATAAACATCTCCAGTGGTCAGTATTCCTGCTACCAGGCGCCTACGTGGTCACACGCGCCTGCTGCTATCGCACAGAGATATCCCAGCGCTCTTGGGGTCTGTTTATATGCAGTTTAATGTAGGTCAGTGAGTTCAGGGCCTTGTTTGTCCTGGGCATGGTATTTCCCAAATGCGCCACCTTGGTGCTTGACCCTCCAAGCTGCTTGATTATGCTAACTAATGTTTAGTATCCTTAAAATGACCTCCGATGTTGGCTGAATGGTGGCTTAGCCGTTTCCACGTACTCTGAATTTCTGCCATGCCAGTTCATCTTCTCCTCCTGTGTGTCCAGGTGAGTCTTTTGAGTTAGAGGAGCGAGTGAGTGAGCGCCAGGCGGAAGTGCTGGCTGAGTTTGAGCGCAGGAAGAGGGCACGCCAAATCACCGTCTCCACTGACGACGCGGAGGTCAAAGCCTGCCTGAGGGCCCTCGGGGAGCCCATCACAGTTTTTGGAGAAGGACCGGCGGAGAGACGAGAGAGGTGAGGAAGGCTCAGCGGCCTGGTCACAGGTATATTCTAATGGCTGTCGTCATTTGGATCAGTGTGGCTGAACTTCTTCGTACTGTTCCGATATGTAGTGTGAGAACTGAAGTAACTTAATATAATTGTCGCGCGTCTCTTCCAGTGCTCCCTGTCTTCATCCTCTCTCTCGGTCTTTAATCCCCTTCCCCCTTCCTGTTCCAGGCTGCGAAACATACTGTCCGTAGTTGGGCCAGATGCACTGAAAAAATCCAAAAAGGACGAAGAGAAAGCCAAGCGCTCCCAGGAAGAGGTATTTACATACGCAGCAGTGTGCTCTGTCCCCTTGTTCTCCAGCCTTTGTGTTATGTCTGTCCAGAAAGAAATGGCCACAAAATATTTCTGAAGGCAATTCTCTCCCCCCCCCTTCAGTGTCAGCAGACATGGTACCATGAGGGCTCAGCCTCTCTCAAAGAAGCCCGTTTGTGGTTGGCACGTTACTCCCTGCCCAGGTAAAGCATTAACTGAGCTGTATTACAAGCAATGAGTGGCTGCGTTCTCTATGCTATGTAAGCAATTGTTACACACCTGACTGTGACTGTTTGTCAAACTTACAATGCCAGTAACTGAGCGGTATCTGATGTGGTGGTGTGTGTCTTAATGAACGGTGTGTTAAATGTTTTCTATCTGTGGGCGTGTTCTGCATCCTTAGGGCAATGAAGAGATTGGAGGCGGCACGAGTTCACAGGGAGATTCCTGAATCTACACGCACAGTGCGGCAGCAGGAACTCCACAAAACACTGAGGGTGAGTCAGACTCCCACAATCCCCACGGAAATTGGTCATGCCTGCCGCTCGGAAGCTAAGCCGTTTGTGACCTCTACCTCTCCAGGGCCTCAATAACTTCTGCAGTCAGATTGGTGACGACCGGCCCATATCATACTGTCAGTTCAGCCCCAACTCCAAACTACTGGTAACGGCATCCTGGTAAGCCCGATCACGTTCATGTCCGTGGATGAACAATATTTACTTCACATGACTGGGAGGGGTGTATTATTGATGACTGTTATTGATGACTGACTAAGAGTATTGATACAACCTTTTTTCCCCTCTTCATCTCCCTCCTTTAGGAGTGGTTTGTGTAAACTCTGGGCCGTCCCTGATTGCAGTCTTGTTCGCACTTTGAGAGGTAATTGTCATCACTTTGTATCTGTCGGTCTCCTCTCACTGACTACATGATCTCGTACTCATCTTGCCTACAAGACCTCTGTACATCTTAAATGGGACGTTTGACATTGCTTTGAAAGTAATAGCCATTATAACTTGGTGCAATAGTCACATTTAATCTCAAGTGTATGTGTATATATATATACACACCGCAGACACAAAGGGCAGTAGTAGAGATGTTATTGATATTTAACGAAGCTTTCAAGTTTTTTTAAAGTACTGAATAGCCCACCACATCCCTGTTCTAGAATGATTTGTATTTCCTCTATTGTGGCAATATTGAGAATATTTTATTCAGTAACGGCCTCATGTCTAACTCCCCATCGCAGCTTTGTAGAAAGCACATCCTTATGCGCACTGCCTTGTTTCGTTCTCTCTCAGGCCACAACACCAACGTGGGTGCCATCAGTTTCCACCCCCAGGCCACCCTGTCTCTGGAAGAGACGGACATCAACATGGCGTCCTGCGCGGCCGATGGCTCGGTCAAGCTGTGGAGCCTGGACAGGTACAGCAGTCCGTTGCTGTGCGCAGGGGCAGTCCCGCTCTGGCCCCACGGTTAACTGAATGGCTTGCGTCTCCGTTTCTGCAGAGGTTTTCTGTATTGTAATCTGTGCCACGTCTCTCCTTTAGTGATGAACCAGTGGCGGACATAGAAGGACACTCAATGAGGGTGGCGCGTGTGGCCTGGCACCCATCAGGGCGATTTTTGGGCACCACTTGGTTAGTGAAGACCATAATGGAGGGAGTGGAGGTGGCGATTGTATCTATGGTTTCCTCAGTACAGTTGCTGACATTTAACATAATAAAGTGATTCCCAGCATGCATAGGAGGGATTTTCTCAATTGTTTTTCAACTTCCTGCATGTTCTTATTAAACGATCAGCTATGATAACTCATGGAGGCTGTGGGACCTGGAGGCCCAAGAGGAGATCCTGCACCAGGAGGGACACAGTAAGGGGGTCCATGATCTGCACTTCCACCCTGACGGCTCCCTGGCAGGAACCGGGTATGCCCCTTCGATCCTGCCCCTAGTCGGCCATATCGCTGCGTTGTTCTGTCCTGTTGAAGCTGTCCGTTACCGCTTGTTCATGTGGAATAGTTGGGGTGACCAACCTTTCAGAATAGATGCGTTACTTTTTATATAATTGAGGAAATGGAATGACCGGGAATTTTGTACAATTTATTGCTTTCAGCTCCAGTACATTTCATTGAATTGCTTTAGCAACAAGAGGCAGACTCTAAGTAAATGGTTCATTTAAGTTTCTGCAGATAATAAAGAGCTCATATGAAATGTATTTATGTTGATATATTCGGAGAAAGTCTTGTGACTGGGTCATAATTATATCAACTGAAAATGACTCAAATGAAAATGTCCTGAAAAAGAGGATGACCTCCAGATATTAAGGAGAATTTGGACCCAATGGGGAGTTGTCCTGCTCTTGCTTTGTCGGATCCTGAAAATCTGCTGCTGAATATCAGCCAGTACCTGCTGGGCTTTTAATGAAACTGAAAGGGTTTGTTAATAAACCCCGCTTGTTGTCTTTATGTGCCTGTTATTTAACAAGGTTACATGTTGAGGATCATAATTTGGTTTGTTAAAGCTATTTGAAAAAATACATCTGGCAATATAGTGATACCAGTGGGATAGTGTCTGGCCCAATAGGATCAGCTTTACACCTATGAAGGAAGCAACGATCCTGTGCACTCTTTCAGCTTTAAAATAAGTACCTGTTCTCCGCTTTCACTTCCCACCACCAGGGGTCTGGACTCCTTTGGTCGAGTGTGGGACCTCCGAACTGGGCGCTGTGTCATGTTCCTGGAGGGCCACCTCAAGGAGATCTACAGCATCGATTTCTCCCCCAATGGGTAAAAAAAGAAAGATGTATATTTTTAACATTTAACTAAAATTTGGTCTATTTTCACGGAACTTTCAAAGCATGTTCTTACTGAAATTCTTTGTCCTGGACCACTCCATGCTGCAGCTTTCACATGGCAACAGGAAGCGGCGATAATACCTGCAAGGTGTGGGACCTCCGTCAGAGAAGGTGCATCTACACGATCCCCGCCCACCAGAACCTGATCTCCTCTGTCAAATTCCAACGTGAGTACTTTCTGGTCATGCTCAAGATTATAGGGTGGGATGTTTGGCACACAGGGCACTGCTGGGACCAATGGCCACAGAGGAACCAGCCCGGTTTGTCCTGAGAAGCCACTCCCCCAGGCTGCATGCTTCTTCCTTTTATGGGGCGGGTTACTGGAATATTCTTCTCCACTTCCTGTCCTGGCACAGTTGTTGTACCCTCCAGCGAGGTCCTTAAACTCACTTGATAAATGTGTATCAGCCAGGATTAGTGTCTGCTAAGCAACAAAGTAAGATTTCTGCACTCCTGTTCTCACAGCCACGGATGGCCACTACCTCCTGACCGGGGCATATGACAACACGGCCAAAGTGTGGACGCACCCCGGCTGGTCTCCTCTGAAGACACTGGCGGGCCACGAGGGCAAGGTGATGGGGCTGGACGTGTCTGCTGACGGCCACCTCATCGCCACCTGCTCCTACGACCGTACCTTCAAGCTCTGGGTGTCCGAGTGAGGGCCTCTGCTGCCGTTGGCTGTCCCCAGGCAGCTGGAACTGGCTGACTGCCACAGAGCTCTCAATACAAGATCCTCTGTACCGAAGAGACCTTCAGCCATGGTTGTGCGATTCGTGTCCTCGGGGGGGGTAACAGATTGTCTGCTGGTTTCCTGTTACCTCGCTCTTAATCCTGTAATCGGCCGTGAACTGGCATGCCGGCAGCTAAATTGGCTCTTCCAGATTAATCTGAATTTCTAAGTGCAGCGAAACCACCTACACTGCAAATGACGGGTGTTGCTTTTTCACATCTAGGAAGTGGTATAAATGTGTGTTCATCAGTACCCAGAGACACTGTATAAGGTTCCAAGGGATAGTTTTATGTATGCTTTTAAGTGTATGTATTTTATAAGTTTATTTGGCACAGCACAATTCAAATCTTTAGTTTTTCCCAGGCTCCCATGTTAAGATTAACTTCAGATAGTTAATTAGTATTTGTATTGCTCCCGTTTTGTTTTCAGAATTAATATAGAACTTTTTTGCTTTTTTACAGTATCATTTGGAATTAAAATGGGGATAGGAAGTGATGTGTTTTTGTTTTCTTTCTCCTGGTTATTTTCATGTGACAAAGCCACGTGGAAAAATGTTTCTTAGATATCAGCCATTGTTGGACTCCGTTGTCGAGGGTTCAAAAATTGTTTGCATCTAGCTAATGTCAACAAGAAGTTATTTAAAATATGAATACACCTGAGCCACGCTAACATGTTGCTCCGTACATAAGGATGAAAACGGAACTGGATGAAGATGAGATTGAGTCCAGTTAAATTTTGTGCATGGCTTTAACGATCATCAATCTGTACGGAGGCAGCGAAGGTGGCCCGTTCAGGCAGTGAAACGAGTGAAGGAAGGAAAATGCAATGATTTGAAGATCGACCTGCCTCTTGAGAAGTAGGATGCTGGGTTAAAATAAAATTTATATTGGTGACTGCCTTCTCCTCACATAGAAAACCAGAGGAAACGGTAAAAAAAATACCATTTTTCTATTGCACCTGGCTCTGAAATTTAATTCATGTTGACTTGCAGTTGGTCCAGAGAAAAGCGTGCTCCACAATTGTGACGCTTTAGGGTCATCTAGGTGCTGCATCTGAGTTTTATTTTATTCTAATTTTCACAGAAACAAATGTTGTATTGAAACCTGATTGGAAGTTAGTTATAAAGTGGTCAAGCGTTACTTTAAACCCAAAATTTGCCTGTCCAAAAAATACTGCAAGTATGAAAATAACATCAGGTTTTTTCCTGAGCCTTTGTCCCTGAACATTAATTAAACAGATTTTTTGTTTGTTTTGGGTATGTCATTCCTAAATCAAAATAGTACAGGTTTTCCTGGTTTATTTGCAAAAAAAAAAACACACATTTATTCAATTAGAGTGCATTAATGCAACAATAAATACAATTCTAAGCTGATTGTCTTGGTACCTGATTAAAAAGACACAACTTTTCCCACGTTATAAAGGTTCCACACAAAGAAGACAAGCCTTTTTTTCCTGATGTCGATTTGTTACTCTTGTTAAACCCTGAATCAGCTAATCCATTGGGTGGTCAGCTTGTGTTGTGTGCTTGGGACTTATGTAACGCCTTGATTTTGTTGCTTGACTTATTTTATCTGTTTGACATGAGATTTAGGCCAATCATTTTGCTTTAAAGAAATATATAGCTAAGAATACGACACTTTAAACCAGAAAGGGGCAAGTGTGTGTCGTTTCATGCGTTGTGTTGAAAACAGCCTTTCAAATGACATGCACAAAAAAGCAATTAAACCGGTCTAAATGAACAACTCTTTGAACAATCTTAGCATTGGCAAAATTATGTAGCTCTCGTATGACTCAAAATGTTTTTCCAGTGTTCAGTCCCTGTGCATCTTCAGCTGGACATCTGACACAGGTGGCTGGCCTTTGCAGGTCAATGACACTTCCAGTTTTTAATCTTAGCTTTCATTATGTACTCTGCCTAGCACCAACAACAAAACCTGCACTGTATGCAGCAGGGGCTTAGGCGAGAGTTGGGCTCTGCCAACATGCCACGGGCCCAGGCAGAAGAGGGCTGCTCTGTGATTGGCTGCTTCCCAAAGGACGCCTTATGTTCCATCTGGGTCCCACCTCCCTGCTGCGTGTTGATTCGCTGGTTCTCTAATTCTGCCTTCACACCTAGGAATGCTGCCAGGTCCAGATCCAGCACTGTGGCGCCCCCACGTGGCAGCGGTGTGTTCTGTCGGCACTGTGGACACGGGATCCACATCTGCTGGGAAGCAGAGGCACAAAAAAAGTGGATTTTACACAAGTTTTTACCATGAACTGCCAAATCTTTGGGACTACGTCCTCTGATGATTAGAGCATGCTGTGACATCATCCCTGCCAATTTTCCTAACAGCTATAATATGTCTCCTAAGTCAATATTTACTGATATGAAATTGGACTATAATCATTACAGCGCTACATCACTGCACGTTATAGACTGTTACATGTGCCGTTTCAATGTGAGCTTATAAACAGAACTACATTTGGATGGATTTTCACATAAAAATCTAAGCCTGTTTAAAAATGCGTAATTAAACATATTTATTACCCAGTTGCTTGCCGGCAGTCAGAGGAAGTAACATAGCTGGATGTTTAAGCATTTTAGGTGAAGTAAAGGTACAACAGTGCTGGGATTAGAGCCAGCAACTTTTCAGACTTGTCTTAACACCTTAATTACTACAGGACACAACAACAAAAGCAGTACCAGCATAACCTACAAATGTCTTCATTTAAAATAAACAGATTTTAAACATAAATAAAATTCAACTGTATTTTTTCTTGCGAGCAAGCACACAATAAAAATACAAATAACTATATTGCTATCATTTACTTTAGACCCATTATCAACGGTGCTGCGTCTCCCTCAGATAACTAACTGAGGACTGTTTCCCATTATACCTGTTGCTAGGCAGTTGACTAAAGCCCATTACGAGCGTGACGACACTGGGTGAGACTCACTTGCTCGTTAATGACAGTGTCCAGCCGCCGAAGGCATGCCTGACAGAAGGTGTGTCCGCAGTAGAGCTTGCGGGGCAGCCTATCGCTGAGGTTAAAGCCGGAGTAGCAGATGATGCAGTCCAGTTTACGGCTCTCCCGGGACCGCTGCTCCCCTGTCTCCGCGACTGGTGCCTCTGATACTGGGGTCTCCTCCACGGACATCTCCTTTAGAGTCGGGGGACGCTCACATCATCGCGTGGAGGAACTCCAATGTCTTCGTCCTGGAAACCCAGGTGGCTACTGGAAAGTGTCTCTTTTTTTCCGCTTTTTTTCCAATATAAATTAATAAAGATATGGATAAATTAAGCAGATGGAGAAGAGAAAAAAAAATCTCTTCCAATTTCTAGCACAGCAGCCAAGCTGTGTGTAGGGCCATCTTGTGGCTTGTCCGACACTTATAGGTCTGTTAAACAGGAGAGACTGTGTAAGTAGAGACAGTGGTATCTGTTTTCTGTCCAAGAGATGCTACTGGTGGTAAAAGCAGCAGATGGCTGACAGAGTCATTTTTATCAGGATCAACGTTTCGCTGTATCGCCACATAAACAATACCACATTGCGCTAATGTGCAATACAGAGTGGGCGAGATTTTTTGAATAAGATGCAATATTTATTACCTCTTTATTATGTCATGTGACTTATTGAATTATTAATCTGGAAGAACACAGGGTCAAATAAATATTGAATATGAGAACGCTAATGGGGAAAGGGACCGTACAAATAATTATTTCAGCAAAAATCATCTGGATGAATATTCACTGTATTGTAAAAAAATATTTTACAAGACTAAAAATAAAATTACGTAAATAAACAAACCGTATTGGTGGTGTATACACAAAGAAATGTGTTAAAGTAACAAAACTGCACATTGTTGCATTGGAGTTTAAAGTATTTTTTGAAAATGACATAAGCAATAAATAATAATAATAAGTCTTCATGTTGAATTTTCAATTGCAAAACACTTCAATTGCAAATCATTAACTTTCTTTGATCTGTACCATTACCTCACCCTGTGCAGTCTGGTGATGGACCAGCTATAAAAGTTACAGTGTTGACAGAACTTATTTACGTCAAGCATGTTCTGGCAGAAGGAGAAAAGACTTACCAAACTTACCAAACCAGGGCTTTGTACCAACCGTTTATGCACCCCTGGTTGTGCCTCGCATCTATCAGTCCTTGGCAGTCTTTTGGGGTCCTGCTCGGTGGTTGTTGCCGTGTCGACGCCCATCAACTTGTTCAGTGCCAGGACAGGGTCGGACTGGCAATATCATCGAAGGCCAGTGCGTCACTAAGCGACAGCCAGTGGACCCAACTTCATGGCCTGTCAAATCCCACTCTTAGCCCACCACCCCCCCACAAGACACACACACACCCATATGTCTGAACTGAGGTGGTGTCCTGTGGGACCCTCCCTTTTGTTCACACAGCAGCTGCTCTTCCACAGAAACTCCTCTGAATAGAAAGGGACGCTGGTGTGCACTCCTACATCTTCCCCCGCACCTTTTCAAGGTCTACTCCTCCCGATTCTGTCATGCAGCCTCAGAGGTGAATGGCATCTGCTGCTTTCTCGAATGGGAAAAAATATTCATTTTCAGTGAAAAAGCTCCAGGGATGTCTCCTCACAGAGTATGTGGTCTGTCCCAGGGCACAGAGCTCCAAACCAGACCTTGTGGTGTGTGGCACTCTTTCCCATATAAGCTCCTGCATCCAGGCTGTCTGACCAGGTAAAAGGCAAGCCAGGCTCAAGTTCCTTGGGGGGGGGGGGTGTGCGGAGGTTGGACAGGCGGCAGGGATATCAACTTTCAGCTAATACAAACGGCACCAGAAACCCGACGCCACACACCGCCCAGACGCTCACTACAGCGAGACACAAACCTGGCTGTCAATGCCCCGGGCCTGTTCGAGAGAGCCAATAACATCTCTCCTGCTTGGCGGACTGCGATCCTGAACGTCATTCATAGATTGACAGTAAATGTGAATCCTGGTTTGTCAAAGCTGTCTAGCTCTCATTCACAATCAAGCAAAAGTGCCACCGGACACTTACATTTTGACAGACACTAATTTTTTTTTACATCATTAGCTTCCCTCAGCGACATGGAGCCAATTGGCCATGTAACATGGATTCATATTTTGTGCTGCATTTCATTGCTTCTAAATGACCTTGGATTAAGGAGCCAGTCAGCATTAAACAAGAGAGAATAAGAATATTTGGTAGGCCAAATATATTGTATTGCTTTCTGCTCCATCTTTAAAAACACTGTGAAGTGTTGCTATGGCCACCACTACACTGTTGCCATGTCCTACAATTAAGTATTTTTTATTGTTTGTGGACAGAAGTCGAGAACAAAGATGAATCTGAAACCTTAACATAACTCTCATAATTGTTGGTAATACATCATATAAATTCATTTATAATAAGTATATTAAAATGTGAATATTAATAATATTATTTTATCCTCTACAGAGAAACGTATAACAATTACATTTTAGTATACACATTGTTACATGTCCTTGATGCAAAATTCTAGTCCTTGCCTGGGGTTATAGAGTTGATTGTCGTTTGCATAGCTGTCAAAATTAATCCCATTTTAAATGA
Source organism: Hiodon alosoides (assembly GCA_025775065.1). NCBI lineage: Eukaryota > Metazoa > Chordata > Actinopteri > Hiodontiformes > Hiodontidae > Hiodon > Hiodon alosoides. The sequence continues at coordinate 39,877 of JAOYSI010002145.1, forward strand.
CATTACCTAGTGGTAACATAGAGTAGAAACTAAGGTTGTGATATGTACATATGCAAGAGCTGCTATGAGTGTTTGTTTCAGAGCATACTGCATGCATACTCATTTTTCAAATGAAAAGATCATCACTAAAGTTTCTTGTTTCTAGTTTCTCTAATTCCAGGCCCCTCTGGATTAAGTACTAAAATGCATTAACAACAACCGAGACGCTCTGACTAGAACTGAACATTGGATCTTATTGTAAAAGATTCTTTTGTTCTACGAATTCCCTTGGAGACCTGGCAAGAAACATTTGTTTTTTGTTTTTTTTTAAGTAAAATGAGCAGGATGTCAAGGTTGTGGACTGTAGAGGGAATATTCTGCCCTTTAATGCATGTATTTTGGGAGCAATACTGACATACCACTACATTCAGATACATAACTTGATGCCTTAACATGTGGAAAATGTTGTTGAGATACAATCGTAGTGGATCTGCGTGAGGAAGGTTCTTGGAATAGAGCTGTAGTGGTTCTGAGTGAGGAATGTTATTGGGATACAGCTGTAGTTGTTCTGAGTAAGGAATGTTCTTGGGATACTGCTGCCGTGGTTCTGAGTGAGGAAGGTTCTTGGGATACATTTGCAGTGGTTCTGAGTGAGGAAGGTTCTTGGCATACAGCTGCAGTGGTTCTGAGTGAGGAAGGTTCTTGGGATACAGCTGTAGTGGTTCTGCGTGAGGAATGTTTTTGGGATACAGCTGTAGTTGTTCTGAGTAGGGAATGTTCTTGGGATACAGCTGCAGTGGTTCTGAGTGAGGAAGGTTCTTGGGATACATTTGCAGTGGTTCTGAGTGAGGAAGGTTCTTGGCATACAGCTGTAGTGGTTCTGAGTGAGGAAGGTTCTTGGGATACATTTGCAGTGGTTCTGTGTAGTGAATGACAGGAATTTTCTGCACTAAAAACAATTCTGTGTGAGAAGCTTATGAAGTGTGCTGTTTTGCAAAGTTACGGCACGTCTGACCACGCTGTACAGAATTTTCCATTTCATTTGTGGCGGCTTCCAAATCTGCAAAACCCTTTTAGTTGAAAAAGTTGAGTAACAGAAAAAAAGGTTTTAAAATTTGCGTCTTGAAAATGAATGACATTTTATTCGGGTGGATGAGTGCCTATGTATTTAGACATGACCTGCGAGAGTTTACGTAATAAACCTAGACGCTTTCCTAATTGGTATGATACACGTAAAACACACATGAGTTGGTCTACCGTTTGATTTATTTTGTTAGGCATCGTCAAACAAAACACCTGTCTCGCCGTAATGCAAACACTTCCCCTCACCGTTACCCCTCAATAGGCTTTTTGCATAGCTACTTAATTTTTCCATGAAATTATGCTTCCATAAATCAGTGCAAAATGTGTTTACAAATGTTTATGGCCCTAAAAAGCAGTATAATATCTATCCCACCATAAAAAAACATAATCCCTATAACCAGAGTGCGAATTATACAATGACAATGGGGAATCCCCCCCGTAATTTGAACCCTGCCTATAACTATTGATGTCCTTGCTCCGTCCGAGGAGACTGGGGTCAAGTCTCGGGGGAGAAAAAATTCACATTTAATAAATTAATTAATTAATTTATTTATTTATCTTAAACTCTACTCGAAGCATTATCTCAGACAGACAACAAACAAACCAGGACCAGAAGTTCAGTTTGGCCAGTACTCAATGTTTCATAGCTCATTAGAATTAATAAATAAGATCGTATAGTTATCAGGCTTGTCAACATTTTGGCTATGCTTTGCTCATTACTGCAGCACGCCACAATTAGTCCCTATTTTTGTCAGTCTTTACCATTCTACCAATCATAATGGGTATGATTTCTGGGAGATAATATGCACGTGATCTCATTAGTTAGTGGCCGGTGGACTGTTAACTTGCTCATCATAATTTTATGGCAAAAATAAAAACGTGCAAATGTAAAAATTACAACAATGAAATAAGGGGCCCTCTGGCTGTCAGATACTGCCCATTTCGTAATCCAGCCAGGGCTGGAACGTGACATGCAATAGAAGTTATCATGGGTTAGGGTGCCTATTTAACAAAATTATTAAGAGTTGCAACCCTATTTACCCATTGGGTAAGGGGCCAGATTTAAGGGTGTCCACAAGAAGTCCAAGTAGATTTTATTTGTATCTCTTTGACAAACAAGCAATCGTCACAGACAGCCAAAAGGGCATTCCAGAACGTTGTTTCATTATAATGGAATCTTCTCCATAAATCTCCTTGTCGGCCAGGGGAACAGTGGTTTCAGGACAGGAAGGGCCGGTTATTCTTGTGAGTGACTCTTAGAGTGCTTGTTTCGCGGTTTTCACCTTTGAGAGATACTGTGGCGCTGTACTGCCCAATCCAGTCCAACCGGAAGTGTGGTGTATGCCCATTGAAACTGTGTCACTCATGTTGCAAAATCCCACCGCCTAGTGTCAACAAACATTACTGGAATGCATTGGAACTTTCGGCTATATAAGTCAGACACATCTTGTCATTGACTTTGTGCATTTTAGACTTACACTGCATCAAGTATATCCTAACCTGTCCAGAACTAGACCTCTCGGCACCAGTCCATGTATCTGAAGCATGATTCATTGGTCCATATGGTCTCTCCTTCTGTCAAGGTCACTTAATACAGCTACAATTATACTGCAACGTACGTCCAATACACATTAAGTATTGTTCATATTTAAAGAATGTATGTAATGGTTTCAAGTTTATACATGAGCAGGAGCATCATAGTTACATAAATCCATAACTGCTTTTTAAGAAATAAATCCCATACAAGGAAGAGAAACAGGCAACTGAAACTGCATGAATGAAGCCAATGCTACTGCCAAAGCACACACAGGGGGCAAAACCTGTTTAACTGCGATGCGGGGCGACTGAGTGACGATCTTTCATAGTTTTCCCTTTTCCTCCCGAATCTGCGCAACTAGCTCATCTTAACTCCACCACCAAAAGACTTTAAGTACGTCTGATATGACCACAGCTTCAGAAAACAGTCCATGAATCTGAAACATGATTTGAAGTTTATTCTCAAATGAAACTGCATGTAGTCGGTGAGTGCTTCCAGATTAAACACGGGGGCAGAACCTGTTTATCTGCATTTGCGAGAAGATTGAAGGAGATGAAATTGCCTCCTGAGCCCTGCATTTTTCCCCCTCTTCCCAGCGAGTTGAGCAGGTCGTCGAGCAGGTCGTCGAGCAGGTCGTCGAGCAGGTCGTCGAGCAAAGCGGCTGGTGGGAGCAACGCAACCCGAGAAATTGGGCCCATGACACAAACAGCGCCCCTCCTTGGCTGAACAACCGGGTTCTGTCATGCTGAGAACAAGGTTGCGTGGCAGAACAAGCCTACCTTGTTAAGACTGGGGTGTTTCAGAGCTCTGTGCGATCTTTTCCCCCCCACCTGGCAAACGATGGGCCAATCCAGACAAACCACCTTAGCAACAATTTAATGATGCCTGACCACAGTAATTCATTGTAGGCCTTTGGGTGAGTCCCTGACTTCCGCCCTTTTGTATTAGTTTCTTTTTGAAGTCACAGACTGTTGCACAGAGAGCATTGTTGTCCAGAGAGATTAGACACAACTGTTGTCAAGTCTCAGCAAAGCTTCAGTAAGGAGTGCCAGGGCGTTAGGTCCAGCAAGACATCAAGAAGCCTAGGAAACTGAAACTGCCCAACACTCTTTTAACTTTTACTTCCCCAATTAAACCTTCATCAAAAGCCTTTTTAAAACAGGAAAACAGATATTTTGCTGATCAAATTGATTGGCAGGTCTCAAAAATTTGCACAATGTGGACTCATAAAAGCAGCTGCCATATCTGGCCCGGAGTTTAGTGCTTGCCCAGCCTGTAGATATGGAAATGATGTCATCCATATCTATAGCTCGCCAGGTGGGTGCATCATATGAATAGACTGGCTCAGACTCCTTGTTCTTGCCATTTCTCCAAAACTGTCAGGATTAATATATAATGTATCAGACACAAAGAGATTCGAACTCTAAAGGATCAATCGGCAGCAATGCCAGATTCATGGATCTTTCATTTGTTGTTTAGAAAAGAATATGTGTATGTAAATTTGATTTACCGCACTGCCAGGGTGTGAGGAAAGCAAATTAGACAAAAGTAAAGTAGCCGTGGATTTTGCAAGCCCCTGTTTTGAATTCTAAAGAGGCATGCTTCCAAAGTACAAAAATATACAAGAAAGCAATACCAAACCCAGATTGTCACTTGTTTACTATATATATATATATATATATATATATATATATATATATATATATGTCCAGTATAGTCAAAGTCAATTATATTAGATTCAAAAGTCTGATTTGAAAATGACCGGGAGTGTGTGGGAGTTTCAGACAGAGTAACAGTCGGTCGCACAAGCACCAGTTTTTATATTCCAAAGAGGCACCATTCGTATTCAATAACTTAAATAAACATTGGCAATGGCAAATGAAGATAATCGATTGTGATAAGGTACAGTCAATCTAGTCCAGCGCAGTGAAACTTTGGGTGTAGCGAGGCTTTTCCGATGATTCAGAAGAGACACGGCTCCAGTTAGGCTGGAATGGAATGGCCAGCCTTGATGAGAGGTAGGCAGTGAAACATTCAGCCGCCAGGCTAACAGACTCGTCTCGTCCGACCCAACGTCCTCGGCGGACGGACGGAGGAGCCCTCCAACGTGGGTGGAGGAAGAGCCGGCTCATTTCTTCCGGCGGCGGCAGCGGCAACAGCAAGCGTAGCATCGGCTCACCTGCTCCTCCTCCTCCTTGACGGTGTAGGTGGTCTGGGGATCGTAGGGCGGGGACTTCTGGGTGGAGCCACCGCCGGGGGGGTCCGCAGCGAGGGTCTTCCTGTCTCCCTGTGGCTTGAAGCTGCCGTAGGGGTTGAGGGTGGAGGCGCGGTTGGCATCCTTGGCCTGGAAGGTGGCGTTGTCCGCCATGGGGTTGACGAAGACAATGCTGGAGTCCTCGTTAGGGCGCAGCTTTGCGCGCGGGATTGTCACGTCTCCGTAGGGGTTGTCGAGTGTGAGGTTCATGTTGTCGCTCCGGGAGGGGACGGTAACGCTGAATTACGCGACGGTTAAAATGCGCAAAGCTGCTGGAAATGCCACCTGCTCAGGATGACCTGTTTGAACTGTTTCAGGGTTCAGTGGCACATCCCTCTTTGCTGATGTGGTGAATGTGGTTTCAGAAATGCCTTAGTCCTGTAGTCCTGTGGAGTTTATCATTTATTTCTAGATCCCTATGAAATAAAAAAAACTGCAATTACCAAGCTGTAGGTATTATAGTTTGACAAAAACAGATTTAAAATATCAAGCAGACATAACATAAAAATAAGGTACACTCAAAAGCAACATTTGAGTAATTCACTGTACAGTAAAATACTAAAGGTCCTAGGTGTGTTTCTTATGTCATTATTTACTGAATATTAAAGGCGTTCTTAAAAATGGTTTATTGTTTAGAGTGAGGAAAGATCTTTCGTTTGGTTTTTAGAATCCTCAAAAAAGGACTTAGTTTTGTTATGATCATTTTGATATTATGTAATCAAATTTTTAAATGATCTATTTACATACTGAAGTACATACTTAACTGCTATACGGTTTTTTGAAAAGTCCCTCTTTCTATTAATGTAACGTCCTTCAATAAACTACAACCTGGATTATATAATGAATCAACCTCAAAATTCCCACAAATCAGGGCTATTGCATGTCACGGGGCTTACCTTAGGCCGGGTAATTTCTCTTTGGTCGATTATAGTGTACAATGACATTATAAGCCCTCCAACACAGAATGGTTTTTCTTGGACCGTCAATCTGTCCAGACGTCCTTGGTTTTTAGCTGAAGACAAGTGCTGGAGACGAAACCACACCTGTAAGACCTGGGGTTGCTGTGACAAATAAAGCTGCCGGCGCACAGGCAGGAGAGCTGCGTTCCTGCACACCTGACAAACACCTAGCCCCACCCCTCACCCTCCCCAGGGCCTGTGAGAGGAGAATTCACAATTGGCTCTGGAAAGTAACGCCCTTAGCACCTCACACGGGTTTCCTTGCCATGGAAACTCCCTCCCCGCTCTCCTCTTACTTGTGAAAAGAACACCCTCACCCCCTCCCGCCCCTAAATTGGCCCGCTATTGAAGCCTGTCAGCCCTACCCAGATAAAATCTCAGCTGAAACCCCATGAAGTACTACATAAAATCAACGAGGGTGGTGTCTCAATAGAGGGACAAAAACACATTATTACCGTTCTGCTGCACCACAACTGACCACATTGAGACATACTGTCAATCAGTGATGTACACATTGTGATACTGTTTTAACCATAGAAGTACACAGCTAAATCATTAAATCATCATTTAAATGACACTGTTGCTTACTGAAGGACTGAAGGAAACGGCTGTTTTATCAACAGGAAATAGTTGGCCACCATTTAGTTTCTGTGGGTGAGTCCCTTCGTGAAACCATGATTCATAATTCAGCCAGCAGGAACAGGACTGGCCACCTAGCTGCTTGCTCAGGTAATAAATTTTGTCAATTTTTCGACAGCAAACACTAACCTGCCTTTACTGAGACAAGATCCTCTTTTGGACGGCGCACATACGATACTCTCTGTGCCTCAGAGTGCACATTCAGTGTGTTCAGTAAAGGAATGCGCAAACAAGCAACAATGACCTTTTTTTCCCCTGCCAAGTTTTTAGCGCACGGCCAAGGAGCATTGCGTTTGTTTCATGCCCCCAGCTGATGAACCAGTTAAAAAGTCCATTATAGTTACTGAGCATTTACATGGTTCAGTCTACCTACTATTGTTCAGGCTTCCAGATGTAGGAAACAAATGGGTTAAAATACCCTTACAACTTGCAGCCACTAGGTCTACAATACATTACAGCTCCGTGCTCACTTCAAGGGGTTATTTGTCACTTTTAAGGCATTAAATAGTTTTTGGGGCCTTTAAAATGTTGTAACCTTTTAAGGACTCTGAACCCCTTCATGGCTTTATTACCTTCCCTTGCATCTCACCAATTCTTTGTCTTTTTGCGTTTATATACTGCCGTGGTTTATTTCCTAGGTGACATAATTTTGTACGACACTAAACATTAAATACATTAGTATTTATATTTAGTCTCCCTACCCTTGATGGTAAACTGCTAAACATATTGCGTGTCTTTTTTTTTTTTTTTACTTGGCACGGGAGAGATTAGCTTTGGGCCAATCCAAAGTGGGGTATCATCTCCAGTGTAGTCCTGACAGAAAGTTCACTGCTGGCTATCTCAAACTTACCTTAAAAGTGCTGAGCTCCTCATTGGTTACATTATTATGAGGTTATACTAAAAATGTGGAGGCCATTTTCCAAAAGCTCTCGACTGCCTTTGGTGCCAGTGAATAATTCCCAAAGGGCAATGAGATTTATGGTTTTTCGATTCCTCCTGGGGGAAAAATTATTACAAAACAAAACGCATCGATAAAGATGGCAAATCCTAAAAGTAAAAATGAGCTGTGACACATCGTTTGACTGATTGATTGATTTGAAAGTTTATTTGGGTTGATGTATTCTTTTAAAGCAGGAGCATAGACAAAGTGATGTGACGGCAGTAGAAGAAGAATAAAAACGAGAAAGGTGCCCTTCTGAACCGTTATCCTTCCCACTCGCAGGTTCCCCATTTAATCTCAGGTGAAATTCTTCCCCTGAGGATTCTGAAGAAGATATTAGGCAATTATTTAAGTTGAAGTTACTTTGTGTCTCTATATTTAATACCAAGTATTTGAAAACGGATAGCTCCTGCTGCTTCCCAATTCAGAGCAGACTTTTTTCATCCTTCTTTTTCAATAATAAAGTTTTTGTTTTTTGAACCCAGTGTTCATGTTAAACCATGCCCCATATTAAAAGTTTTTTTTAAATTACGGCATGAGTTGCAGCATAAGATCCAGAGGGTCAGAAAGTTGGTACAGTTGGTACTTCCCTGAATGCCGAGGAGCTATTCTGACAGCCACACACAGGGAACGAGGAAATGTTTTTCAGGAAATGTCTCCTTCACGAGTCGCGGGTTAATGGGGTGTGAAGAGAAACCCTGTCATTTCCCTCTCACCCACCCCAGCCCGGGTAGCCGAGGGCAGACTGGCAGTGCACGCTGGCAGAGCCGTCTGATTTATGGTTGTTCAGTGTTTACCCGAGCGTTTCGCATGCTCACAGGATTCATCTGCATATACCTGAACCTGGTAAATCATCTCTACCGCACAGCTATAAACGCAAGGCTCATGGACAAGAAAGGCCATCGAACTGAGGAAGTGTCTTCCATAAGCAAGGCTTACCTGTTGAGCATCCTACCATCCTCTTCAGCAAAATGGCTCTTGGAACACACTACCTTCACTTAACTATATTCTCACCTCACAAGGAAAGAAAACAAAAGTTTTAATTCACCATCTCCTCTCATTCACTTTATTAAGTTACCAGTCACAAATCAACTAAAACAATTAGTATTAATAACATTTTGAAGAAATTGTTTTAAAAAAATATATCCGTAAGTAAAAACAAGCGTACACATCGATCCTTGGGAGTTTGATAATCCCAAAGTTAACGTAGACTTACAAATCTTAAACCCGACACCATTAACTTTTCAGAAAACGGCCAACTTAACCCGGTTTTAGCACTGATATTTGTCTTTGAGCAGATGGATATAAGATGGAAACAATATTAACCCCATGAGATAATTTGTGTTGCATTATACAAGGAAACAGGGTAGCGCACCACTATGCAACGATAAAGAATTACATTAAGAGGACAACAATTTCGCCCAATGTTAAGTTACATTTAAGGGAGGACAATTTTACTTATATTTGTACTGTTAGATGAGACGTCCTATGATATTTTAAGGAATAAGTTGTTACATACTCAGCTGTTATGATGTTATGTCTACATACACAAATAAATCAAGTTAATGCAATGTTTGTGATGAAGATAAAGATGAATTGACAGGAAATTATCATGAAAGCTCACAAATGAGCCATTTTCATCACTACGCACCTTGAGAAAAATATATGTAATGTCAGGTCTTGGCATTGTATCTTCAGATAACACTGAAAACGTAACTGTATTAATAAAAACTAAATTAAAAGAAGGAACAGATTAATTTTGGATGTCAGTTTTACATACTTTGTTTGGGCTTACCGCTCCCCAAAAGACCAGCCCCCATCATTTCCCTGGGGTGGGTGGCACTTGTTAATGTGCTAATTTACTACTGGTGACTATGGGAAACTAGATTATATGGGAAAATGAGGGGAAACTCAAGTCAGCTACATTCTGAGCATGAGAACAGACTTCGCAAACAAACTGAAAAAAGAGCTTCTTCAGAGAGTTTGAAAAGAAAGGTTTCGGCTTCTAACTTTAGGTAGCATTATTTCTACAGATAAAATGTGAACAAAAAAAGTCGGAGAGTTCTAACAAATCCCATCTGAGAAAGCAGCTGCACAGCCTAAACGTGCAAACGTATTTACAAACAAGTCCGACAACCTCGCCCTGACTTTTTTTATTTTTATTTATTTAGTTTTTTTTTTTAAGAATTGGCAAAAACATATTAATGACATTTGTCGGTTTTTTTGCAGTATTAAAATGTATGCAGTGTTTAAGCAGTACGAGTCGAATTATTCAAGTATCTTAAATTGTACATACAAAAACGAGTGTGTAACTTATGTGCAAAGGAAAGTTGCCAAAGTTCGGTTTGCGACACAACTGAGGCTGTCGCCTCTTGCTCCCCCCCCCA
>JAOYSI010002146.1:0-16341 GCA_025775065.1 Hiodon alosoides
CCCACCTGACGTCCGCCTCCCCCTCCCCCTCCCGGGACAACTGCCGTTGGGAGCAGACACTCAACTCCGCTGGATCTGCTTTTATGAATGAGCTTTCATGAAAGCGAATTTCCCTTCATAAGCTTTCTATTTGGCTGTCTATATATAGGTTTGAGTGTGTGTGATCTTAAGATGAATGTGTGTGATATGTGTGTTCCCAGTCTAAATGTGCGTGTGTGTTTGTTCCCAGTCAGAATGTGTGTGGAATGTGTGTTGGTTTCTGTGCATCTGTTTCTGTGCATCTCTTTCTGTGCATCTGTTTCTGGAGAGGTCCGGTCTGGTAAGGAGCTATCGTCTTCCACCCCCACCCAACCCCCATTTTTCTCCTTTTTTCTCTCTCCCCACTCTCTCATTTCAGGAAGCCAAGCTCTGTCACTGATCCCACGCTGGCATTTTTCCCAGGATACCCCTCCCCCTCCTCCCATCCCCAGTACCCCACCCCCACCCCTTGTATTCTACGGCCCCCCACCCTTTCCTCTCCAGCCTCCTGTCCTCTGCCCGTTCCCAAGACAAACAAAGAGTTTAGTTTGTCTGGGTTCCAGCAGGGGTCAGAGGAATGAATAGGGGGACCAAAGTGAGGTTTTTTTTTAAAGCACAGCAGAATTGTCTTTGTGTTGCCACGGCGGTTGGAAAGGCTGGCATTATATACCTGTCAAATATTTTAAGGTTTAAAAGATATTTTAAACTGGGCAAAATATGACATTCCTATTTATTAATCCTATGAGTGCCATGGACCATCAAACCTATTATTATTATTATTATTATTATTATTATTATTATTATTATTATTCACATCACATGATTAGCTTTTTTCCTCTCATATTTGATCATAATAAATGAAACAACTTCAGCTATGCAAAAATAGGGTTTTATTTCAGCTGTGGATGGTCTGAGTATGTTCTGGATTCTTTGATTTAGGTTTGCCATTCCAACATATACAAAGTATATTTAAATGGACAATGACTCCATTGAATGCAGACCGTGCATCTCTGTGTGAATGAGAGAGTTTCTTTGTGGGTGTGTGCGTGTGCTGGTAAGCGCGTCTTTGTGTGCAAGTCTGTTTCAGGGCAGTGGGTGGATTTATTAACATCAACATGCTTTCCTTTAAACATTTTTAGCAGAACCTTAACCTTGAAGTGGTTCAGCGTAGCGTGCACATATGTTAGCTAAACTTTCTCACGGTCACATGATAAAAAGTGACAAAAAGATGAAAATGCCTTATGTAGTAATTTTTGTCAGTGGCTGAAATATAAATAGACTGATTATTGGGTATGATTACTGGGTTTTCAGAACATTCTGAGCTACACTCGTGGGAATTTACATTTTACTACGTTCCCTTGAACAGGTTTGTCGAGGACTAGAGCTTCATGAGCTGAGCGATTTTCTTGACTGTTTTTTTTTATAGCTGTTATATAGTTCAGTGATCCACGTGAGCAGCTGATAGACATTTTGAGGAGACAAAGGCATCATAAGGAGACAGCAGCTGGCTGGTATCATGATGAGTATACCCCTACCTGGACAACTCAGCACCATTGTCCCTGCTCCACGATTTTGATTGAACACCCTTGTCCTGTTTTCACCGTTCAAAGATGCTGCAGCATGCACCACGTACTTATCAAAGCAATCCACTTGTAACCGGCGGGTTACCGGTTCAAATCCCAGGAGAGACATTTTTGCTGTACCGTTGAGAAAGGGTAAGAATTAATTAGGGATAACTATCCGGCTATATGAATGGATATATCCTAAGTCCGTCTAGATAATAACGTTTAAGGAACTAATGGCACCAAATGGCACCAAAGTTGGGGTATGAAAATAATCACAAAATTGCACTCCATCCAGGTTGCTTTTCTTCACATGGCAGCCTCTCAACAAAGCTTGGAGAATCTGATCTCGCTCATCAAGATTTTGTATCCTGGAAGCACACGAGGGCCACTGAGATGCCAATGAAGAACACAGCTGCATGCTTTTTAATTGGATGAGGTCTGTGCTTGCATGCACCCCCTCTGCAAATAAAGGCAATTCACGATCATGACTAATCTCTCCTGTGGCGGCACGACATTCAGATGGGTCGTCTTTTAAGTAAGCAGACATTAAAATACTCTACACCTTTAGTTCCCCATACCATAATGACACATACATGGCACCACCCAGAAAACAACACTGCCGCATTTCCTTTCGACTTTCAACACTCTGCCCTCGAGGGTTCTGGCCTGCCCCGGTCAGCTGACTCAGACACGGCCTGCGTCAGAAGCCTGGGATCTTCAGTGGCCCACATTCCTCGCAGTTGCGGGAGGAGAACAATTAGCATCGGTCACTTGGTGGACCTCCAAAGGGCCTGCCCATAAATAATATCCAGCCCTGTCCATGTGGAAGAATGTTGCAGCAGGGGACACGGAACAGGATGGGAAGCTGGCTGTGGTGGATACCAGTTAAGATAACGCCTCATTAGAGAGAGAGTGTGCGTCTACCGTGGGACTTTTAAAATCACTCTAAAAGGTTAAGCAAAGTTCAGGTGATCTCCGAGACCATGATCGTTTATTTCTTTATAAAAGACTCCAACAAATTCTTAGCCATTTTGCATCTTGCAAAAAACAGAATCAATTGATAACGCAGTGTGAATGGTGATCAGTTGTACTCCCCAGTAAATCCCAGTAAATGTTTTGTTTAAAATCAAAGTTGTCAGCCTGGTATCGATGCCATAAAATGCATCATTGTAAAAACTGTGTTTAATTACACCATGTGGAATGCAGCTTGCTAGGACACGCCCGAGCCAGCCACACCAGATACACCTGAGCATGGTTCCACTGGCACGGTCTGTGCTCAGGTGCAAACACCTCAGCAGGGACACGCGCTTGTCAGCAAACGGACTAATGCATCAAGCGGGGTCAAGCTAATGGGGACATCAGTAGGTACAAATGAGCTTGGCTCTAAAAGGGACAGAGCGGGGGTGTCCCTAAACAAAATTGCCCTCCACACCCCCGCTCTGTCCGTATGACCATATTGCACCAATCTCATTCTCACAATGACCAATAGGCATAGTCTGCATTGGTGTTGAGTTTTAAGCACCAATAGTATAAATGTTAGGGGCAGAGTAATAGTTATAGTTATTAGACTGCAGAGGAAATCAAACAGAAGAACCAGAAAATGTAGAGCCACTCAGCGAAACAACCTGAATATGATTCCCTGACCTTAAGAGGCAGTCGAGAGAATGCCTGGAAAATAACGTGAAAGGAAACAGACGAGAGAAAATGCATTGTAAAAACTTCAATAAAGCGCTGAATTAACAGCTACACAGCTTCAGCGCTGCATGGAAAGTTGGTCACAGGCAGACTACTGCTGGATACTTGACTGGAGATGGCCACATCTAGTTTCTCCTACAGAAGGTAGAGAGGTGAGGGGACATAAGTAAAGAGCGGAAGCACCAAGTTGGGTGTAAGAGAACATAAAAAATGTGTGTTGTTGTTTTGCCTCGGCAGAAAAAAAGTGTAGTGGCATGTAAAGGTAGAGTGAGACGCAAGGACAGGGTATTAAGCCATGAAGGTGATCTGGGACCATCCTGTCTCGCAAAGAGTAGGACCACATTAACAGGGGTAGGCCTAGTAATTGTGTAAAAAGTTTTTATTTGCATTAGAAATGTGAAATACAGTCTACGTGCAAATAAACCCAATATCTCCTGTTAATTCCCATGCAAATTCCTAAAATGTTGCATTCCTAGACATACACCGCCCTAGAATGAACTGAATAATATCACTCCATAAATAGGCTTTGCAACATAATCTAGTTTTTACTACTCTTGGTACAGCCAAATTTCCAGCCTGTAGTAAGCAAAGTTCTAGTGAGATTGAAGGCCCACAACCACAGAAGGCCGTATATGCCATAAGTACTATGTAGAAATCAACATGGCGCTTCATAAGTTGTCAATTTAGTAATTCTGGTGTAAAATCATAGCAAACATAGCTCAGCAGTGTTAAAATTGATTTAGTGAACTATATTTTACAATGAAAAGTTGTGATCCAGATAAACTAACCTCTACATTGAATTACCCATCGATAAGCAATTTAATTGCTAATCTGACAATTGCCAACATGAGGATTCCATCGATTCAGTTTCAAATTTATCAGGAATTTTATTTGTAGCTAGTGGCAGATTTTGCAACTTAACTACTGAACGACCACAAGTAAGAAAAAAATATGGGATCACCTAGCAACTGTGAGCCACTTCTGTTACTACACATTGACTTGTGAATGCACTGAGGTCAGAGGGATTACATTTGTCAGGTAATGCCACTGAGAAGTGGGGTGTGGTGGCAGCACTCAAAGCCTAGTCAAATTATGTTGTGCGGTACTCACCTTCCAAATGGAAAATGTTTTTATTTAACACACACACACTGTACAACTTTTTTTATTTGGATATTTTCAAAGTTAATTCCCATCATGTATCTGATTAAATGTGGCAAAATGTCATCCTCTTAAGTTACATTTTTCTTCAAAGACCAGTGAATAGCTAATTACTGAAATTAGTCATGGCCGTTAAGGAATGGGGTCGTCGAGTGTAAACATCAGGTTCACTTTAATAACTTCCAAAAATAAGTAATATACTTAAAGTGGCTCCGTTTTACCAGTGAAAAGTTACATGACATTCGCGAATGGGGGTTATATCCAGTGCCGTCCAAACTTGAGATACTTCGACTAGCGATTGATGACTAAACTTAAATTTAGTCAAGGGTAACCCTGCAGTGGAACGACCGATATGAGTCAAATAAAACAGGTCTTACTACGTGGTTAGCACATTCCATCGAAAACGATATGCAGCGTAAAACAAAAAACATCGTCGTCCTTTTAATTTTTTTAACCCAAATTTAACGTTACCGGTGCGCCACACACAGTTAATGCAAAGTAGACCGTGCATATATATTAAAAAAAGAGCTAAAGAAGAGGAGAAAAAATGTTTTAATACGTGTAAAACACGCAAATATCAATTGATAGCAAATACCAAAATACAGAGATTTAAATGACATTGAAAACAATTCGTACAAGCACTCCGGTACAAATATAAAGTGTCTTTATAAAACAAAGACAGCAGTGAAACAAATCAGTTTTGACCTATACATTACTACAGATAGCTTAAACACTGAATACTGTTTTCGTGTTGAGAACTGCAGTTCGCAGCCCTAATGATCACATTTCAACCAACTTCTTAACCTGTTTTTAAACACAAACAAATACATTACCCATGTAAACTAAGTAACATCTTTTGCAAAATGTGCATTGACTTAGGGTAAATGTCCGTGAAATGTGCAAAAACCGTAACTGAACCCTCCAAATGTTCTATATAGTACATTTTTACGTTTACCTGGGTACTGCGTATCCCCCTTCCCCAAGAACCTAATGCATATTGTTCGAGCAACTTGCACACATCAACTACGCGAAAGGGGATGCCCAATCCGTACACCACATGCTTCTGCTTAGATGTTAGGTTAAGCCTGTATTGCTCGCTTCCTAGTTGTTACACGTGGTTGAGAGAAGCTATGGCGGGGCAATTTTTACGTCTAGCTAGATCAGAAGATATTCCTCATCTGCCCACGTCATTATCATTCGTAAACTTCAATTGCAAGAAGTTCGTTTTTTGAACTGGGTAACCACGTTAAAATGCCACAATGGCAGTATTCCAAGGGTTCAGGTTTTTGAGCATCTGTTCACAACCGATCTGGCCAGAACCCGAGTCACCATCATCTGCCTCGGTCTCTACCGGCGCCTCGTCTTTGCTCAAGAGTCCCGAAAAACTGGAACCGAATATTGTGATGAGACTGGATACGTTCCCCGTGTCCATTTCTTCTGCCCCGTCGCTTCCATCGTTTACCGAGGATGAACCGCTAGAGGCGGCAGGGGAATTGACCTTGGTTCTTTTCATCGGGGATCCTGTGTATTGCGACACATCGGCACATCTTTTTCTGGTACAACAGGAAGCCGAAACTGTCGTTTGGCGAGATCTCAGTTCGAGAGATTCGCATTCCTCCGCAGGCATGTTGCATTTGCTGGCGCCCGCTACGCCGCCGTCATTCTGATTTTCTCTGTCCATTTGCGATTCGCTCTGGGACGCATTTGGACACTTTGACACCGGTGTAGCGGTAGGTATATTGGGTACGTTAACTGCAGAATCTAGAGAATCAGTGAAACGCTCCCCGTCCACTTCCTGAGTCCTTTGGCAGTTGTAATCCAAATTTGTAGTAAACGCTTCGGGGTTTGGGAGCTCGATTTCCGCAGTGGTTACTCCGACGGCGGGATGGGTATTGGGGTCTGGCATCTGCGCTTGCTCATCTGAAACCAACGGAGACTCGTGTAGGTTGTTGTTCGACGAGGATTGTAGTGCCTCGGCGTGGGAAGAGTCTCCTTCCCCCTCTCCCCAATCTCTAGCGTCAGTGTGTTGAGAGTTGAGACAGACGCCGCTGTAGTAGTCGCTCAGGTATACTTGTCTAGCACTGCGGAGGACAAGGGAAACCAGCAGATTTTTGTGCAGTTTAATCCCACCTCGTTGTACTCTCGAATTATAAATCTTCCCTAAAGAAATACTCATGATCCGATGTGCCTCTACTTTATATTCCATGACTGAGAAAAGCCAAAGCGTGTCTTCTGATACGTTACTGGGAACTTGAAGTCCGTAACAAAAACGTTCTGGCACGACCGTTATTAGTTTAGAGTATTTTTTTCTCTAGTAGATCAAACACTCATATACTAAAGAAGTTCAGTCGGCGATTAAAATGAATCCAGTATTCCGGGATAACTATAAATACCGGAAAGTAGTTCAAATGAAAGTTGTTTTCAACGTACGAAACGAACCATCTCGCCAACGACGGTACGAATGGTTTCACTTCGTGTTTGACAAATACAGGTTTTTGTATTTACAAACACAAACTGTTGGAAGTATTTTGGATTGCTAAAATGTGCCTTTACCTTCCAATTCCTCTGTACGACCCATCAACTGCCTTCGAATAGAATGAAACCGTTTCTATTTTTAACTTAAATATATACGTGTACGTAGCTAGTACGGTAGCCAATGAAAAGACGAATTATCCTTTACAAACGTTCGGAATTACGTCCCGCCAAATCCGTATGAACCAATACGTGAGCGTGGTGGAGTTAAATCAAATTTAAATACTATCGTGGGAAGCAGAATTAAAGGGGTAAATCTTTTGTTGAAGGCGCGAATACCATACTTGTAATTTTGATGTATTTTATTCGTTTTAATATTCAATGGAGATATGGACATATTTATATTTATTTTATTGTTACTTTTTAATTCTCCATTCGCGTTTTAATAAAAAGGTAATAGCTTTTGGAAGCGATTTTTGGATTAGATTATGGTAATCATTCATATATAACTCACTTTATTGCCAGTGTTGCCCTAATTATGTAACAACAATATAAAACAATTTTCCTAATTAACCTGGAGATTAGCTTTTTATAGCGTGTTCGGGTTTCTTGTTTAAAAATAGTATTGGTATTTGTTAATGCTAACTTTCATCCTCCACGTTAACGTCGTCCTTTAGGTCATTTATTCAGGGAGTGGGATGCCCCCTTTAAGAGTATTTTATATTTGGCAGACAACTTCCTGGACTGATGTAATGGTTACAAGTCACATGACGCTTTTGTGAGAGTGACTCGTACATTGCGGTGTCTGGGCTAAAGCTGGTGAATGGAACAGTTAGGAGGGGGTGGGGTGAGAGTTGTTCAGGGTGTTTTGTTTCGAGAAGCTGTTTGGATATACGTGGGGGAAGGTCACAAATGCCTTTCGTCGGGCCTGGAATAAGAATGAAGGCATTTGTTACTAACATGATCCGTTTGGCTTAAAAACAAAATACTGACGTGTATTGTGACATAACACATTCGCTCAGTAAAATCAACAACTGACCACATAACTATACCACATGAACCAACGTCCCTGTTTTAGTTCACCTTCTCACAAACAACATGCACCATATCTTAAATTATGTATTTTACAAAGAACACGAATTTAATTCCCGCGTTGGAAGGGTACGATGAATAATATTTAAAATAAATATATTAAAACGTATTTTGGTTTATTTTCCGCAAAAGCGAATCCAATTTCGGGTCGCGGGGCGCCAGCGCCTAACCCGGCAGACCCATATCGTGAGGTAGGGTATCCACCACAGCAGAGCAGGAGACAAAACAGACAAACACACATACCCAAGATCAATTTTAAAGTCGCCTAATCTTCGAACGGCTAAGAAATTTAGCTCCTGGGTTCAATGAATATCTTGCGATATAAATGGGTAACCAAAAGCATTATAAGTAAATAAACATACACAACATAGTTTGCAGATGACCCGATACGAAATGAAAAACGTTGTTTTAAACTGTGTTAACTGTGTATTGCTTCATTGCGTCACGTTTTTTGGCCTTTGCCAAAAAAACACACCGAAAGATAATAAGAGATAATGGCTTTTTACATTTATATCACTATGTCCATTTTTTATTTATTTTTGGTAAATAAAACTGATGGAAATGACTATTCTTGAGCTCCAATTTTCTTGAACCTAAAAACATCTTTTATCTGCACATTGTTATCAGCATGTTGGAATTTGACATGCCTCAATCACTTATATCCTATTCCTTTCTTCAATTTAGTTCACACCCAACTGCATATCCTCTAAATAATTAACGACAATAACCTTAAAGCAGTTGTCAGCTGCTCTTTTTGATAGAAAATGATCTGCACAAGAGTCAAAATGCATCTTATCTCCAATCATGATTGAATCACTTATGAAGAGGTTAGCAAGTGTAAAATCATGGGTGGTTCAAAGATTGGATTGGCAGAGACCAATTGTAAAAGTTTGTCATCCTCCCTAGGGGTTTGCAGGATTCATAGTGTCAAGTTGATATGCAAGGCATTGCCAATTCCAAATAAATAAATATAACTGTGCTAGGGTTAAGGAGGCAAGAGATAATCCTTTCATATATGTGGTGTTAAATGTGACCGGACTTTCTGCTTAAATTAGTCATCTAGGTGACTGGTGTTTGTTCATATGTTATAATATGAAACCTGCATTGATTTAGACTTTTTGTTTGATTGATAAAACATAAATTATGTACCTTTGATACACATTCACCAGAATAGTAAAAGTCACAGTTTTAACCATTAAAAGTCAGCGTCCATTTTTTGGTGTTGTTGTTTTAAACAAATGTCACATGTTCTCTGCTTGGCCAGAATCACAGGCCTTAAATTCAGAAACCTAGTACATTTAAAAATTTATTTTTACCTAATTGTTAAATTAAACAAGTTTATTTTATTTGTATTTCAAAGCTCTTAAATAATATATATTTTTATAAATATACTGTTAGCAATTAGTATGTATTACATTTGACTGCTCCAAGAGCACGATAGGCATTATAAAAGACTTAATCTTAAGAAAAAGGGGCTACTTAAGGTAAGATGCTTTTGAACTGGTCCATTCAAGGTTTATAGCAGAGGACAATTATCCTGGTTTTAAACGGCTGTTCTACCCAGGATCCAGTATTGAGAAATTATCAAAATGCAAACCGTTGTCTCTCCAGGAAACCCTCCTTCTTATCTGATTCATAGAGTGCAGAAAATAGGAAACATGGTCCAACATTACAGGACCACACACTGGAGCATTTTCCTTCTAATTAGACAGGAAGCCACATTAATAATTGATTTGACCACAGAGTTGTAGTCAATAATGAGAGTGAAAGATGATGGTAATAAAAGGAGCACACTGAAGAAAGATTTTTGCAGACACGGCTTCATTGCTAATGTTCTAGTTTATAAGAACATTTTACATTTGTAGACTTTGTAAATGATAAAGGCCTATAGGAAAAATGCATCACCGATTAACCTCCAATTGGCCGGGTCAGATTTAAAAACCAGGAAGCCAGGGCTTCCTGGAGGAACAAGGAAGGAAATCGAGACATGTTGGGCTTTATTTTAGTGCAGAGAATGCCACTGTATTTATCATCTTGTCTTAACATGACTTCATCCTTTCCCCCAAATATACCAGTTCCTGAAGCTAAGCACCCTGGATAAACTGTGGCCACAGACCCATCTTGTTCTAATTACTCTTTCTTGGAATTCTGCTTTTTTTAACTGTATGTAGAGATTCCAAGTACTACAGCTGGAAACAATTACAGCCAAGTAAAGTATCACAGACATTCGGCGAAACTGTTTGGAAGTAAATTATTTCTTGCCATAGACTCATCAGAAAATTTGTACTAACTCAAGTGTTAACAAGATATAAGTTCTTTATTTTGCTGATAATACTGCATTGGAATAGCTATAATGCATCTGCAATTTTTTAAGGTAAGCTAAATAATCTACTATTCAATTTCAAATAAATAAATGTAAATGTCAAAAAGCAGATGTTTGAAAACGTGTAGCAATTATGCCAGTTCATCTTTCCTGTAAACATAAGCCAGGTTGTCTATTCTCAGTGAACATTCCCAGTCAACATATGTGTTTGAAAATAATGTATTTTAACCTGGGAAACACCAGAGGCAAAAGTATGTGTCTTCCTCAATCCCAGTAGATTACAGGCCCCGCTGAACACCTGAGCCTCCAAGTCCAACATAGTTGTTCCCCCAATTGGGGAAGGGGCTCACGATGTTCACTCACGAATGTGGCACCCCACATTTGCCTGCAGAGAAGTAAAAACGCTCTCGCAGATAATACAGTGTGTGCGCCATGCCAAAATTTCACACCGGTGCACTGGGCCAGGATGTCCTGCTATAGCTCCCTGAGCACTACAAGCCGTCACCTGATCTGTCCTCGGCCCGGACCCTTCCAGGCCTAACACAAAATCCCGCACAGCAAAAGGGTGTCTCACTGCACGAGGAGGCCCTTCAAGAACTAGGAGTAAGGAGAGAGGTCTGCCCGTGTCGGCTGGACACCCCCAGTCAGCCAACACAGCATAGGATATCACTGAGGATCACTCCCCCTGAGCCAACTGTATTTCTGCTGCTGTCCAGGTGTTGACCGCCCTGCCAACCAGATGCACAGCTGGCTGGAGGCAATGTATTTAAAACTGCATGTCCCTTTCAGTTTCCAAATAGATTTTTAGTTGTGCTCCTCCAGGTGGGGGGCCAGGCTGACAGCACTCTTTTTCACAGGGGCTACGTGATAGCATGTAGCTGTACCCCCAAACAGCCCGTGTTCAGTATTGAAATTAAAGCCCGATGAAGCTTTAATCCACTGTGCTACCTGACCTTAAAGCTCAAAAGTCAGTGTAGCGAGGCATGATAAGCAGCCAGAAGGGGTACCCATATAAATAGGCCCGAAAGTGGCGTGTTTCTCGGACCACAGCCAGTAGCTTCCTCCCCGTCATACAGTAGTTACGCTGTGGTACGCTAGGACTTTTTCCCTCCCTGGCCCCTACTGCGAAAGCACAGCCCCAATCCCTTCATTACCGGCATCTGTCATCCATGATGAATACCTTGCTGGGTCTGGAAAAATCCCTGCACCACTCCTGTGGTGACTGCCACTCACGTACTACTGCCCCCTTATCTTATTAGGACATGGCCTAGGAATTGTGCCTCCCTCCAGAGCAGATTACACTTCATTGTGCGCAAGGAAAGGCCTTCGCAGGTCTTCTATTGCAGCATAAAGGGTGGGTGAATCCTCTAGATAAATGACTCTGGTGTTATGCAGAACCAAGGCATGCATAAGATCCATCAGCCTTTCAAAAGTGGCTGGTGCATTACAGAGCCCAAAGGGCAGAACCCAGAAGTGTCAGAGCACCCACCCCGTTGGAAAAGGACGTCTTCTGGGGCGATGCGGGCCCCAACTCCAGCTGCCAATAGAGCTGCAGAGATCTAGTGAGCTAAACCAGCTTCAGTCACCAACGCAATCTAAGGCTTTGTTGAGGGGAGTGAGTAAGACTGACAGCGCTAACAGTGAAGTGCATCGACTGGTTGCTTTTTCCCACCAGCACAGCTGGGCTCTTTGATGATGGTTCATTGACAATCCGATGGAGAGGAGTCATTGAGGTTGCTTACGAACAGGCAGTGCATCACCGGTGTCAACGTCATGCGGAACCAAGTTTGTGCGAGTGCAGATGTTGCCACTGGCTTCGGAGATGTCTGTAAAATCCACGAAGAGAACAAGTTGCCTAGCTTGCCACACCGCCGCTCCCTCGGGTGGGACTTGGTCTGCCTCACCCAGAAAAGATTCTGTCCACTGTGGTCCTCCTTACCCCTTGGAGTTATCGCTTCTTAGATGGTGATCACTGTGCCAGCCCTGGGCGTGAAGAACAGCTGCTGACTGCTCATAGCAGTACGAGGTTGTACTCCATTCTGGTTTTCCCGCCCTGACACCAATGCAGCTCTGGAAAATAACTTGTGTGTGGGTATTTTTGGAACAAACTTTTTCTTTTACTATTTAACTAATAAATTGTAATCAACCGATATTTCAATCAATGATTCATTAACCTCAAGGCCTCTTAGTGGCTTTGCGAGATTTATTACAGCTCGTTTTCTAATGATCATGTTATAAATATATTATATTTCATATATAAATCTGCCATTTAAATGCACTCATCCAACAGCCGAAATGTTTAATGTTTTAAATAATGAGGGGAGCGTGTGCTCCAGTTCTCTTAGAATTTCGTCGTTTAAATAAAAATTTGATTTGATTGCATCAATTATTGCAGCCTATTCAGCAAAATAATCTATTTCATTCACTTAGCTTTTCCGAAAATGGAGCAGAACTGTCATGAAAATGTTTAAGAGATTTAAAATGTAGCTACTTATCAGGCGTTCAAAGCGAATAAAAAAAAAACTACATTCTTCCAACGCCGATTACCTTCTACTTTCAACAGTTGGAAAGTAATTCGGGTTAAGTATATTGCTCAAGGGTACAACCGCTGGATTGGGATTTGAACGGGTCACCATTCAGTTAAGGTTACTAGACTGTCATCTACTAACACTACACCACTAGCTCCCCGCATTAAGTATTAATTCGGTTACCCTCGCTCCCACTTTTTAGCTCGAGTTGCAGTTGAAGTTGCAAAGACTTCAGCATCGCGGCTGTTGCTAAGCAAATTACGAAAACGCTAACAGCCATTAGTGACCCCTCAACCGGATGGAATTTGGAGAGCGATGGAGGCTAATAGGAAGGCGAGCTTCGTTCTAATGTAAACAGAACAATACATCCTCAGTGTTGGCGTTTTATCAAAACCTTAAAGGCTAACATACCTTATTGATGGAGCATGAATTTACCGCATAAACGTTACGGATACTGAACGGCAAAATGTCCATGGAGGATCCGTTTTTCGTTGTCAAAGGGTAAGAATGTAACCACATCGGCTAGTCTTTTAGCCGTTTGTTCCCAGACAAGAATAATAGAACAATAGGTGGGTTGTTTTAAGGCAGGGCCGAGAATAATCTTTCTAAATCGGGTGGAGTTATTTTGATATTCTTTAAAGACTAGCTAGCTTGATCGATTTTTATGCATTATCTTAATCGACACGTACGAGTGATAAACTAGGTAGATAATTTGTATTAGCAGAAGGTATCAGTTTACTTTTTATAAGGTTATAGTAACAACGCTTTTAAAAACTTCAGTATTCTCTTCGTTATAAGGTTTAATTTCCCAACGAAGAAATCAAATATCATTAACCATTTTTGAGATGACATTTTTGAATTTAATTATAATTTTGTGAAATAGCTTATTTTAGCAACGGCCCATCTTCTTGACATTCAGTGCATAGTGTCGTATTTAACAATCATTATTAATACTATCAGTTGGGTTGGCAGAAAACATAATTAGATGAGCTCTTAACTATTGGTATAAATAAAGTTATATAAAAAACTTTCCTTGTGTCCTTGTAAACCACTGTATGTACTTACCTGTGTTCCTATGTTCACCGACACTTAGTGAGGTACAAAAGGCTGTGAACACAGCACAAGGCTTGCACCAGCGATGGAGCGAGCTGCTGCAGGATCCTGCCTCGGCATCCAAGGAGGAGGTGGATTGGACTACCAATGAGCTGAGAAATAGCCTCAGATCCATTGAGTGGGACCTGGAGGACCTGGATGAGACTATCAATATCCTGGCTTTGTAGATTAATGGGGGGGTGGTCACGTTTCAGTTATAATGTAATTCATGTAAGTAAATTCTTAAAAATGCTTAATATGTTTTAGAATTTTGGATGTCTTCCCTTAACTATGACATAAGCATTGTAGAGTCCAATCCCAGGAAGTTCAATTTGGATGCCATGGAATTGACTAAACGGAAAGCCTTTATCACCAGCACTCGGCAGACTGTGAAGGTGAGTGAATGAAAGTAAAAGTAGAAATTTAAAACCGTATATCGAACACATGATGTTCAGATAAGGTATAAATCGGCAGTCCTTGTAGTCTGCTGACCTCACTCTGATTTACACCTGGAAACGCCCGCTGACATCCTTTGTAATGAAAATATGGTGTAAGAAGGTGTAAGGTGTAAACAAATAAAAACTAGCTGCCACTGCGTGATGCGTTTGATGTAAATATTGTGAAACGAAAGCAGTGGTTCTCAATCCTGGTCTTAGACACCCCTTGTATATGCTGCCATCCCCCTGCCCCCCGACCAATCTAATAATTAATAACGTTTAATTGAACTGCTAATAATTAATTTAACAATTAGTATTTTTAAAAACTTCCAAACTATGTTTCAAATATGCAAAAATAGCCATGAGTTGACAAAATAAGTTCAGTGAGCGATCAAGATTAAGTGGTCCTCCTTACCCCTTGGAGTTGTCGCTTCTTAAAGGGACATCTCTAAGAAACCTAATTAATTGAGGCAGGTTTGGACAACATCAGCAATCAGGTTGACTCTGAAGGACCAGGAATGACAGTGACCGTCTTTTGAGCTATATGTGCTTACTGGGGCTGTTACCTTCATTTTTACCACCACCTTTTTTTGAGTGTACTACTCCCTAGAACGCTAATGCGCTAATTTTATGTAGTGTTGCATAAAAAAAAAAAATCTGCTTATGTGACATGTATTGTGTTTTGCTTTCTAATAAAAAAAACGTAGGTGCATTTTGTAAGAATAACTGCAGTTAAAAAAATATATATTTTTCTGTCAGGAAATGAAAGACCACATGTCTACTCCAATGGCTCAAGTGATGTCAGAGAGAAAAAGCAGACAGGTTGGTGGTTGATGAAATTTTAAAGGGTCTACAAAAGCTCCAAATTTAGGTTTCAGCTTAAGAGGTTAGTTTATGATTTTATATATGTGTGTGTGTGTGTGTGTGTGTGTGTATATATATATATATATATATATATATATATATATGCTTAAATCATACCACTTTTTTTTTTTGCTTTTTGATGTCATCTGTTTAGAATTCCCTAAATTTGAGAGGGCAGGCATTCATCTAACGTTTTGACTGTACCTCATTACTGAGTGTTCAACACTACAGAAAGTAATAACTGTATTTTGTATCTATCTGTACATAGAGAGAGCAGCTCAGATGCATGCATTTTCCTTATAGAGTGACTAAGGAAATATATAATATTAAATCTGTAAACAGAAGACCAACACATACTGAGTGGTTATCGTCCTTATTAAAGGTATTTGGCCTTTTCTGACGTTGATTTCTTACTGGATCAATGCAGTGTCCATTCCTTAAATGACAGTAGAAAATGTATTTTTTTTTGGTGCCATGTTTAAACATACAACTGTCAAACAATTTCCCTGCTATGGACTGCATATACACCCTTCCGCGGCAAGGTAAAGACTCATTCCTCCTCCTGCCAGACTCTGCTGGGGGACAGCGGGTCTCAGGGTCCAGTGTGGCAGTCGGGGGCAGACAGATACATCCGGCTAGACCGTGAGCTGCAGACCGCAAACTCCCAGTTTATTGAGGAGCAGCAGTCCCAGCAACAGGTAAGGAGGAGAATGGAGAAAACATTTGGGTGAGAGTGCGTGTATAATCTGGTTGCTTGCTGGCCCTTTAAATGTCTTGCCTTGACCTTCTCAACGTTGCAACTTTTGAAATGATGCAATTTTACCTTGCTGGTTAGAGATAAATACTTCTCCATTGGAAAGCATTCCTTGAAAACTGTTCAGAAACTTCCGATCCATAAAGTGATTTAGCATATTCCTTAAAAATTGTCTAATTTGGTGCATTCCTGAGTCCCTTAAATTTTTTTGCATGTAAAAAAATCAAAATACGCTTGGTTATTATTAGTCAATGTCTAGCATCAATCCCATACGAGTTATTGTGTGTGTGTGTGTGAGTGTGTGCGTGTGTGCGTGTGTGCGTGTGTGTGTGTGTGTGTGTGT
>JAOYSI010002148.1:3231-16341 GCA_025775065.1 Hiodon alosoides
GTGACTTTAAAGAGAGAATTGTATTGGTTCTGAAAGTATTGCTGTATTCTTCCGACAAAATTCCAATCGGCAATGATAGTCAGGTGTTATAAGTTGTCTGTGGTATTCCTTCATAGAATAACATTGGCATGACAGTTTGTGAGTTATTATTTATAAACACACTCTGCTGACCAGCAGTCAGTAGCGTTCCTGATTGTTTCATTTTGACTGCTGAAACAGTTATCTCACACTTGAGCCCTTTTGTCCTCCTCTGCTCTGTACAGGATCAACAACCTTGACATGCCGAAAGCAGTCAGCTACCTGACCATGGCTGATCATGAGCTGCAGGTGCTGGGTGCGGCCTACATCCAGCATGAGTGTTACCATAACAACGAGGCCAAAAGCACGGTACGGGGGCGTGTCTTTTTGTGTTCCTTGGTCTGCTTCAAGTCCAGTATTTCCAGTGTTGTCGAGCTAGCCTGCTTCTCTGCTCAGTCCAGAGAGTGTCAGGAAAGCCTATGAGCTAGGCGTTGTTTCATTAATGCGTCAATCGGAGCCTGGCTGTGGGCGTTTCTGTGGGGACTGCTTATCCTTAAGGGCCTGGCTGTGGGCGGGTCCACCCAGGCTGCTTGTCACTGTTAACTATGTGTCCTTACTGACCCTGCAAGTCCTTACGAGGAGTAAGTAAAGTAAGTAAATCTTCTATCGAAACAGCACAGGTGGATGAAAAGCTTCTACTAAATAATGAGTGCGGTTAGACCAAGGGTTTGGAGGTGCTAGGAGGTCTTCTAAGAAAACCAAGCCCAGGTCTATACGTAAAAAGTCATAGCTTGAAATCAATGTAGTGTTTTATAGGTAGCCAGTGAAATGATGCAGAGTTTGGTGTGCTGTGGAAAAAATTTTTTACTCTCTGGACAAGTTAGCTGCAATTCCACTCTTGTGCCTAAGAAGGCTTCCCAGAGCAAATTGAATTTTCACCTATTTCCTGGTTCTTTCTGGGATCTCCTTGTGTGTTTTTTATTTTATTTTTTACATTTACAAATGTTTCGACTGTCATAAGGCATGAAAATAAGTGATTATGTATTTGTTAAAACAAAATAAACAGTTCATCAAATGTTTGTGTAGTTTTTTAGGGCAAATTAAAACAAACCGCTTCAAACATTCCGACTACCCCCAAACCTTCCACCTCATAGACTTTCCTGCTGGCTCTTTTAAAGGGCCTGGGATTGGTGGCACCTGGGTGTGATTACCATTAAAAGGAACCACATTCAGGTGTGCAACAAGATCCTATTAGAGAGCCACACCCTCTCTCTATATTGGTGTCCATCAGCCCTTTCCTCTGGCTCAAGGGCGTGGCAGCCGGCTGCGTGCCACAGCTTGTTTTTGAAAATGATGAATAATGAAAATGTCTGTTACGCCCCTCTCAACCCTTGCGTTCTTCTAGAAATGGAGCTGAATTGCTTCTAAATAACTTGGAATTAGAGTAAATAACTTCTATCCTTTTGAAAACTTTTTTTTGCTTTTGGTTGGGACTACGGATGTGACTGTATTTTTGAGGGAAGTCGAGTCCCACCCATAGACAACTGGGTAAGGAACAACCCTTTTAGCCTTGCGGCTTCAGGTCTAGGCTGGTAGTCCATTTCTCGGCACACACTGGGAGGTCTTGGTCGAGATCATTTATAAGTAGGTATAATTTATAAGGTTTATTGAGAGGTCTTCCAGTGTCATGTCCTTGAGGCATGGTTCTAGTCTGGCTGTGTATAGGTCCTCCTGTGTTTAACGGGGGCAGCTTGTTGGGAAAGGCCATCTTTCAGACTTGGAAGTCTGCCCTCTGTTCACTGAAGGAAACAGATGAGGCCGCTCCTTATATGGTTTTGCATGACTGGGTATTTGTCTTCAACAATGAGCCTAATTTCCGTACATGCAAAGTAGCACTCTATGACAGTGATAAGATTGTGGGTGTATAGAGTAGGGCTTTGGCAGACAAAGTGCATTCTCAGATTCTGCTTGAGTGTGCCTCAGGCCAAAACATTAACAGGTTACTAATCATTTAGTATATGTATGTGTGTATATATATATATATATATATATATATATATATATACCAGTGGATATATATATACTAATGTTGCCAAAAACCAAATCCGATGTAGTTGTGGGCCACATTACAGTGTACAAAATGTGGAATTGTTAGATTTAATGGGAGTACGTTTCATTTAAAACAGCAAAGGGGAAAGGCGTGTATCCACTGGTGGGATGTTGTGAATGGCCATTATATGCATTGTGGTTGACGTATGCGTGGTCGTCCTTTCTCCCCTGCACTCCCCAGGTGCGCCAGCTGAGGGCCATCCCCCTTCTGGTGACTCTCTTCAACAACGAGAACCAGGAGGTCCAGCGCTATGCAACGGGCGCCATGCGCAACATCATCTATGAGAACATGGACAACAAGGTGGCGCTCATTGAGGCCGGCGGGATCCCCCTGCTTGTGCAGGCACTCGGGGAGCATGATGACGAGCTCCGCAAGAACATCACCGGTACGCCAGGCTTACCCACTCACCCCGACCAATCCCTATTCCTCCCCTCCTCCCCAAAATCTCTTCCCTTTAAATCCAAAAAGCCAAGACCAATCTTCATTTTCTCTTACAGCCCCTGCAGCCAGCCTCAATGCCTCTCAAAAACCAATTGCAAATGATTTTCTGTCCAACACCATACGCAGCTAAAGCACAACGTTCACTGTAACGTTGCTGTAATAAGATTATATTTTGGATTAACTGAGCAGCCCCTGCGCATCTTGGCAACCTTGCCCACTTTTTAATCAAAATGTTAAACTGAGATTTCGCAAATGTGTGCGTTACACTTCTGTCATTCCGAAATGGTTGGGATACCAGATGTATAACGGCAGATGACAAATATTGGCAATGGTAATTATTGCAGTATTCAGAGAATGAGGCTCCTCATAGCTTTTAGTTTTAGCATAGTTTTTAAAACCTGAAATTTAATAATGAGATATTTATTCTGGTCTTAGCAGAACAGGGGCACTCTTGGTGTTTTGGGAATTGTATGTTATTTGGGGAATTTTAGTGTTGTGGAAAACTAAAGGAGGTGGGGCACTGCGGCTGTCATTCCGTAATGGGAGAATCTCAGTTGACAGAGACTTTTGTTTCTTCTTGTTTGAGCTCTACTATCTTGTGCGCTGAGGGTAAACAGCCCTTGAAATTCCTGGGCTTTTATGAACACACTTCTGGGAAGTCAGGCACACACACACACACACACACACACACGGGCCATATGTTTTTCAGGGTTGTATACTGGCTGACCTGTCGATGTGATATTTTTGTCATCTTAATCATAAGGTAAACAAGTTTGACGTATATGTCAGATACACATGACACTGACCTGTTGAGACACAAGTTTATTTTACTTACAGAAAGGTTTGTGACAGGTGTGGGAGAGTACACTCAACCTTAGCAGTATGGCTTCATGGTCCACACTGTGCAGCTTTGTGTACATTTTGTGTAGTATTTACGGTAGTCATACGTTTTGAGATTTGTACTTTAGTTTATGACTCATGGCCTGTTTTCGCCTGTTCTCAGATTTTAGTCGTAAATCTTTAAATGTTGCTGGACTAGGTTGTAATTTGTTTAGATGGTACTTTGTTAATGCGTGGGCTTTCTTTTTGTGACCTAGGTCTGCCTACTTCCTAATTAGTGTTTTAGCTTTTCCCCCATGATTTGAATAAGGGGAGTGGCTGAATAAATAAGTAAGTACGGTTAATAAACTGCTAGTAGTCTATGAATAACATTTTTAAAAACCTTTAATGTAGCCATGTGAAGAAGGAAAGCTCCGCCATACGAGAATAGTCGGGTCACCGTGATATCGGAGCACCACCCTGGACTGGACAAGATGCATTTAGCATTGCTTCTGTTTCGGATTTGGACTCACCAGTTTTGCCACGCTTTTGTCACATTAGTTTAGTTGTGGGCATAACCCCCAGGCCACTGTAAGACTCCCATTTTATTGTCGTGCATGACCAGATCTCGATGACCATCCTTTGAATAGTGCCACTTGTGCAATCTCTTTTTCTATCCATAGGCATCCTGTGGAATCTGTCCTCCAAAGATAGCCTGAAGGAGAAGCTAGCGAAGGAGACCCTGGTAGAGCTGACTGAAAAGATCCTGGTTCCCCTTTCGGGCAGCGGAGACTCCGAGGTGATCCAGCAGTGCCCGTCCGAGGTGGACATCTTCTACAACACCACCGGATGCCTCAGGTGCAAACCTTCTTACGGATTTTCACCGATTGCATGTCCCCCTGGCTGATTTTTACTGCCCCTGAGCTGACCCTGATCTTTTTACTCTGTCTCACTATTCCCTCATCCCCCTAGGACTTGATCTTACTCAGTCTTACTGTTATCTCCTCCCCTCCAGAAACCTGAGCTCTGTAAATGAGAAAACGCGTCAACAGATGAGGGAGACCCGGGGGCTGGTGGATGCGTTGGTTGGCTACATCCAGAACTCCATCCAGGATGGAAAGATGGAGGACAAGGTGAGTTTTGGAGTGTGGTGAGCCCCTATGTGAACTTGTTTTTTGGCTGATCCTGGTATCCTTATGGAAGTTCAGCTCTGACTCTCTACCCAGCATTCACCATTCTCCTCCTTTCTTCTTGTGTTTCTCCTCTAGGGAGTGGAGAACACTGTCTGTGTCCTGAGGAACCTGTCTTATCAGCTGTACAGTGAAATGCCACCCTCCACTCTGTTGCGGCTGGAGGGGCCCACTAGGGGGCAGGACAACCAGAGGAACGACGCTATTGGTTGCTTCACCCCCCAGAGCAAGAAGGCAAAGGACGTGAGTGTGAACCAGAAAAATAATTTTTTTTAAAAAGATAACCTTTTTTTGAGGGTTATCAAATTTATTTCAAAGCGGTATAGGGAGGTTTCTCAAATAATTTTTTCCCCCTCCTACCCTACCTCTCTTTGTAGAGACAGAACCAGGACCTGTCTGCCTTTGCAGAGGTGGCGAAACAGCCCAAGGGGCAAGAATGGCTGTGGCACCCCCAAGTGGTGGGGCTATATAACCGTGTGCTGCAGCGGTGCGAGGTCAACACGACTACGCGGGAGGCGGCTGCCGGGGCGCTCCAGAACATCACTGCTGGGGACACCAGGGTAGGCCCCTCCCATCATTGTACATGACAGGCTTGTTCTGGGCTTTTGAAACACACCGTCTGTCTACAGGAACATTTGTATATTTAGTATTTTATCTCCCTGTAAAGAGTTTTTTTTTTATTTTTATTTTTTTTATATATATATATATTTTACAATATTTTTATTTTACAATGTTTTCCTAAAATAGTACTGTTATAGTGTAGATCATCATACGTACATTTTTGTATGTTGTTTTTTGTTCAGCAGTACACTTCATATATAATATACTCCATACAAACCTAGTTGGGCTACACCCACTTTCTTTATAGTGGGTAATAGTTTGATTGACAGGCACCCTCTCTTTCTTTCGCTCTACTTCAGTGGGCCTCGGTACTGAGCCGGGTGGCAGTGGAGCAAGAGCGCATGCTGCCCGTGGTTTTGGACCAGCTGCGGACCCACAGCGACCAGGAGCTGCGCTCCCTCACAGGCCTTCTGAGAAACCTGTCCCGCCATGCCAAGAACAAGACTGACATGGGTGAGCCCCCTCTTCTCATTAAGAGTGTCACGGAAGCATTTTGTGTTTAGACATGTTTCAAAATGCTGGAATTTCTAATTTATTTGTTAAAAAAGATCCTATTAAATGATTAGGTAATGAATAGATAGGAAGATCAGTGAGTGTTGGGTTTGCCATGTATGGGGATAAATGTCTGCCCATGTTGCCCATGTAGAAAATCTATTTCTCATGGTCTACATTCCAGCAACCAAGGTAGTGAATAATCTGGTGACAAAGCTACCCACCGACGGCTACCAGAAGGAGCCCTCCAGTGATGTGGTGATCAACATTTGCGGGACCCTCAACTACCTGGTGATGGGCAGCTCCGTGGCAGCCCGGGACATTGCCTTCTTTGATGGGCTTCAGAAGCTGGTTGGCATCAAGAACTCCCATGACAACAGGTAGGGAGACCATAGGCGTGTGCTTGCTCATTTCCTTAGGGCTGTACAGCAAGAATGTCTAGCTGTGATAGCAGAGATCCTAAGCAATGCTTAATTTAAAGACTTCTGTTAAAGGGCATGTAACTGTAATAATAAATACAATGTAGTATTAGGAAGTCATTTTTAAAACCAGTATTCATATGTGGGACATACTAACTAGTAAACTGCTAGATAGCTGGCTAGCTGCAGTTACTGACCACCAGAGCATTTGGTGGGATGGTAGAACGCTGCAGCAGTGGGAGAGCAGATGGTCCTTGCACTCATCTGGAACAAAGTGCCGCTGTGTTGACGCGCTCCTCCCTCTGTCTCACCTAGCCCTGGAAAGCTGAAGGCCGCCAAAGCAGCAGCGACAGTGCTGTGCAATATGTTCCATTACAAGAAGCTGCACAAGGACTACAAGCAGGTGAGGGCAGGGGTCTCTGCGGGAGCTCGTTTGGTTTGGGCCAAGGCAAAAAAAGTCAGGATGGACTCATCCTGGTGCTCAAAGTTATGGACTCCAGAGTCAGCGGCAGGGGACAACATCCCAGGTTGACCCCGAGCACCTTGAATCCATCCGCCTGGAATCGTTTGACTATACATGTATACAAAACCTTTGTGCCCCATAATGTACATTATGTACATGGTTTTCTCATTTTATTGCCTGTTACCAGCAGCCAAAGGATGTAACAGCATTCAAAACTGGAATGGCGTAACCAGCCACAACATGCTGAATTCTTTTGTCTTTACTCATCCTGTCCACACCAGTTTCTCCTAATGGGAGGTGGGTCGACATCCCACCCTTCCCCCGCCAGCATGTTTTACACATGCCTTTTACAGGTGGGGAAATGCCAAGATAAATAATGCTTATCAATAGCAGAGATTTAAATATTAGAAGCTTTAAATATTGTATTCTCTTAGTGGTGTCAGGCTTGGATGCATCTTGCTCACCTGGATTTTCTCCAACTGATTTTGTCTTTCTGATCTCTAGTTTATTTTTTACTTTTCAGTTTGCCTAGCAGGCTTTTTTTTTGCATTCAAAACATCCTTAATATGAAAGCTAAAATATGCTTATGGCACAGGGAAGACATCATGTCAGTGAAATCAAACTTAATAATTGTTTTTTATGAAAACCAACCGTGCGTGTGCATGTGCGTGTCTGTGCCCAACCTTCCCATGGGCTATTTTCCATTGCATATGAAATTGTGTGCACTGGATGTGCTCACACATGCACCCACATGTTGAGGGGTGTGGTGACAGGGAGGAGCATCTTGGGCATTATGCTCACTACCCGGTTCATCCAATATGTGTGCATTATGTGGTAACATCTCAGAAAGGTCTATCCTTGTATACAGTATCTTACAAATTTTGTAAGCCTAATGCTTTGATGTATTGTTTAATGATAAGGGACAATGAAACCACATTACTTTGGTTCCTCTTTTTACGTGTGCCTCCGTGTAACTGGCTTTTTCTTTTGTTTTACAGAAAGGGTTCTCCCGACAGGACTTCACAGACCTGACTATTTAAAACAGGACTTAATATATAGGACTATAATTTTTCCCCTTGGAAATATGGAGATAATGCGGATGCTGAAAGACTCGGGATGAGGACACGGGCTGTTAAATGTAAGCAGCTAACCTACAAGTCACGGCAAAAATAGGACCTGTGTAGACAAACTGACTAATGGCAGCCCGCATACTCAACTTAGCGCCATTCTTTTGGGACATGTTTGATTCTTTCCCATGGCTTTGTCATGGTATCACAAAATTTGTATCTGGATGGATCCCAAACGGAACATTTTATGTTTACTGCTCTGTGCTGTGCCCTCTTCTGGTCCACCTATGGCAATGTTGTCTTTAATCTCCAGCATCACAGACGTGGCTGTCACCTTGCGTCTGCAAAGCTGTCATAATTTCCAGCTGTCTGCCTGACTCACGCACAAGTCACTGCGTACCAAAACGTCAACATGGGTCTGTGCAGCTGCCACAACGTCACTCTGGGCCTACAAAGCTGCCGTGACATCAGTGTGGGCCTTGCAATGCCGCCATGAATCTGCACAGCTCATGCAAAGTCTCTGTGTGCTTTGCAGTATAACCATGAGTCTGCACAGCTGCTGCAGCGTTATTTTTTTTTGCGCCGCTGCGCAACCTTGCCTGCAGACCTGTTGCAACGTCATGGTGTAAAATTGTGCCCTTCCAAAAAGGCCTAAAGGATACCTTCACATTACCTGATGGGTAATTATTAGATTTATGTGATGTACGCAAATGTCAGGATGTTCTTTAAATTTTTTATTTATGGCATTCAGATATTCTGAATAACATATGAATGTAGAAGTTTTGCATAAAGATCCATCTTCTGAGCTTAAGCTGAGCGACAGTTCTACAGTTATCAACCATAATCAATCCATGCTATTTTCTACTGTTCTTTTGTTAGATTTTAATTATATTATGTTTTGTCTCCGGTATCCTCTCACTGTCCTCACACTGTCCAAAGTGAGTAGTATAGGCGAGTGTGTTTGACAGTGAAATTGGCCCAGAGCGAGTGCTGTCTGTGTGCCTCTGGTCCTGCGATGGACTGGCATTCCCTGTTGGGTCTTCCCTGCCCTATGTTAGACTCCGGCTCCCCACCACCCTGAATTGGATAGGAGGTTTTGGGAAATGGATTTATGCATTATTAGTCTGTCCAGTATGTTAGCTTAAACACAGATAATAGAATATAATGAACTGAAATGCAAGACCCTGGGGTCATGTTAACATTGTGTAAAATTTGTCACACAACTCTGGTTAACAATCAACTTTCAAATATATATTTTAAATCGTACTTGTGTGTTTTGCCTCCGTTGTTGGAAAATGTGCAACACTGATTTGTAGTACAGAGTTGGGGATTTTTGTATAGTAATGATTAGGGGTGTGTTCCATTGTGGCTTCTTCTGTGGTGAACGCTGCATATCTGTACTGCTAAGAAGTAAAAAGGAGAAATTTTTATTGGAACTTTTTCATACTGTAGTTGGATTTAAGTATGATGTCCGGGTCTTCTGTACGGGCTTTATGTCTCTTGCCTGACAGGCAGTGAGTAATTGGATAACGTTGATGGTACAATGTTGCATAGAGAGAACCCAACGTAATGTACCTCCCAGAACAGAGAAGATTGGGTCACACTGTTATACCGCCCGACAAAAACATGTGTATTATGCATCTGTTTGTGTCTACGTCTACATATTATATGTTAGTAACTTATGCATGTATTTTTTTAAGGGGGCACCTATGTGTATTGTCGGAAAAATTGCCCATACTTTTAATTTAGCATTAAAGAATGTAATTTGCTAGAAGCAAACACTAATATACCTTACAAGATGCATCTTCTAGATCTTATTTTTTTTAATGACAATCATCATAGGTGTTCTTAAAGGGAATCTTTATAAAATGGGTGTTTATATATATATATATATAATGTGTGTGTGTTTTTGGCACGACTACAAATTATTCTTCTATGAATATTGAATATGTTATGACTAATTAGTTTATAATGGTACGTTTATTTATATCTCCAGATAAACATGCAATAGCACTACTGATTTGGGAAAAATTGATTTTTATTTTTTTTGTTGTTAGTTTTTATTTTCCCTAAAAGGAAAAGAAAAATGGGCCTAGCAATGGATTGGCATGCTTACCTCAATCCATCACGAGCATCCTGACTGTCCAGTGACTGCACATGCACGAAGGGTAATGACTGACTGGATAATCCAAAGCCATTACAGAAGCAACATCTTAAGTTCTCTTCTGCCCCGGGATTGGGTATTGACTGCTGTTATGGTCTGCTTTTGTTTTGTATATTTTATGATTATTTACGATGTGTAATTTGCCCTTGGAATAATAAAAAGGTTTTTGAAGAATTTGGATTTGGCTAACGGCTTTTATCTTCCTCAGAGTAGCTCAAAGTTCAGAGCGTTGGTTATCTCATGGCTTTTATTATTGCACATTCACTGAACGGTGCTGATGACTAGGTTCAGATTACTTGGCTATATATCAATTAAGTTTGTGTGAAATAAGAACCTATACATTTTATACCAAAGCCAGAAAAAACAAATGCTCCTCATTTCAGTGGCTAAATTACTATCTTTGATTATAAATTTTCTGAGATTCTTGCTTAAATTAATTTTATTACAGTCATGGTTTTTAAAAGTTAAAGTTAAAAGTGAAACCAATGAGCAAACTTTATATAATTGTTTCTTTCGAGGATAGTCAGCCCAAGATATGTTGCATTCTGGGATATGAATCTACGTGGAAATGGTGAGCACCGGGAATTAATGAGTAACTCTGCAGTGGATTAGATGAAACAACACTGGAACTCTGGAAATTACAGCCTGTTTTTGTGTGTGCTGTATAGGTGTCTGCTGGCATGTTAATGACTGACCACAGGAGCTGTTCCCTGTTGCTCTCTCTCTGTTAGCTCCTCTTTACATATGCACACACCCACGCATATACACACAGGCGTATTGTATGCCCTCTGAAGGCTAGTCTGCTCTTCACGATAAGAGATATGACTTACTGGGCCTGGTGGAGGCCTGCACCTCAGTTTCTGTCTGCAGTCACATGGTAACTGGGATAAGGGAGACACGCTGGGCAAAGTGGCCAAATCAGTTATGGAAGAAAGATCTGCAGGAGACATTTGCAGAAGTCAACTGTATTGAAGTAAAAACATTTTTTTGTTTATAACAATTCTTATGATGGTTAGCACATGAGATAATTATCAACCATAAAACATAAATAAAACATGGAATATTAGCTGTCGAACTAAATCTAACTCCTTTCAATTATGAAAATTCATACATACACTCAGTGGCCAGTTTATAAGGTACATCCATCTAGTACCAGGTCTGACCTCCTTTTCACCATAACAGCTTGAATTTTTTACAGCATGGATTCTACGAGGTGTCAAAAATGGGATTTTGGTTGGCATCACGCAGATTCTGCAGATCGGACAGCTAGTTCCATCTCATCCCAGAGATGCTCTATTGGGTTGGGGACTGCGCAGGCCACTTAAGAAAACATTTTGAGACACTGAGATTCTGAGTTCAAGTTTCTGTTCTGAACACACCTTTTGTACTGCGTTGTTATCTGGCTGTCTGTGGCCCATCTCTTAGCTTGCACCATTCTCACCATTCTCCTTCGATCTCTCTCCTCAACAAACTTGTTTGTCTGTCGCTCTATTTTCAGAGACACTGGAACAATGCGCATATAAATAAATACAATATGAAATAAGGAATAACCAGTTGAAATAATATGGACTATGAAAAACTGTTAAGTCTAATTTCTATAGGGGTAGATAGTATATCATAGCAGAGATATTTTCTGAAATCAATGAGAGGGAAATTGGTGGGAAGTACTAGGAAAATGTTTTGAGCTTTCACAAGAATAGTGTAAATATTAAGTAGAGAGAGGGTAGATGTGTCTTGTCTATTGCTTTAGTAAGTGCCCACAAATTAACTAGCCAGAATAATATAATTACAATATTTCCTTTTTAGTTTCTTCTGATATTTTTTCACAATAACAATGCCAACTAATCAGGAAACTGTTTTCTAATAACTTGGCAAGGTTTCCCATAATTTGGCAAGACATAGTGAGTATTGTATAGCTGTACAGTATTGTAATCAATCTAGGATACTGTTTGGAGCTTATCCATTTCTTTTTAGCAGGGCACAGTTTGGCTCCTCCTTCCCCTGAACAGGGTAACTGGTGTATTTGTGATGTATTGCCTCTCCCCTGTGGCTGTGGGCTGGCCTTGGTAGGGGTTTTCCCAGCAGTACCCCATCCCTCAAACTGACAGAGCTTTATCTGGCTGTGGGGGAGTCCTGCTGCAGAGAGCCTTGTGGAAAAGAGGAGTTGAGATGAGGGAACCTAGACTGCTCTGTTTAACTGGGGGGAAAGAAAGCCAAGGAATGCTGACAAAGGCCGTAAATCTTGGCTTATCTGTGAGTAGAAACTGTGGACAATCAACAAACTTGAGTTGCTGCTCAATAGCTGTTTTCTTATTTAAAGAATAGCAATACTGACTAAAATATTATTTTGTAATGTTCCAAGTGCTTTCAGTACTAATTGGATGAAGTGGTTGTAGTTTAGTTACAAAGGGCTCTGTAAAAGGGAAGCCTATCTGAGGAACAAGCAGCACCTGCATTTGAGTCATCGGCAAAGATTGTTGGAAGGTCATCAAGGACAGGATACGAGGGGGAGGGGGGGCTTGACATTTGAAAGCCCCACCCATGGGAAGACTTCTATTTCAGAAACATCTCAGAGTTACCTTACCTGAAGCATCTTGTTGGTTATACGGTGGTATTTTTAACATGAAGATTACAACAAAGATTGCATTCACTTGCATTGTTTAAAATTATAGGAGCTGTACTAATCACACCTGCACTCTTTTAACAAAGAAAGATGACCACACTGAGCTCAGAGAAAGAGACTACTAATGCCGACCAATCGTGAATGACCCCACCCTGTTCATATTTTCATAAATTCTCATGCTCCAACAAGAACAATGGACGGCTCTTGCCAGCTCTCCTGCTTCTAGCCAAGCTTGCCAGGGCCAGCCTGTCGAAGCCTGTCTTAACGGCTGAGTCTCCATCTGAGACAGCTAGGGAACGCTGAAAAGTGAAAAAACTCTCTGAAGCAGAGAGCCTGTGAGAACATATTGCTGAACTACTTCCGTGCAATCTCACCAGGAGTCACCTGAACCCATAATGAAACTATAATACTCCAACAGTGAGAAGGGAACATTATTTCCCAGCTCTGTATCTTTTGGAAAGACCAGTAATTGGAGAGACTCTTTTTAACGTACATAAAAAAACTTAAACGTAAGTTTATTTTTTATTGTGCCTGATTGTTATTGTACATACAGAAAAGCATTGGATTCATTATAATTTAGTTGTGGCTTCACTAATGACAGATGCTTGCAACCTAGTTCTGACATTAAAGAGTTTTATCTGCTATAACAATTTACAGAATGTGTTGATTCACGGAATGTGTTA
>JAOYSI010002149.1:0-16339 GCA_025775065.1 Hiodon alosoides
CCCCCCCGCCCCCCCCCCCCCCCCCCCCCCCCCCCCCCCCCCCCCCCCCCCCCCCCCCCCCCCCCCCCCCCCCCACGCCGTTAGGGTCCCTTTAAGTTCACACCGTGTTCACACAAGTTCACACAAGTTCACACTGACGCGTCACAGGAAGACAGCAAGACAGAACTCACAGAGTGAGGAGTGCCTTTGGGGCGGAGGTCCTGGACCCGATCCGAGCAGGAGTCTGAGTCTTCCTCAGTGGGCTCCTCCTCCTCCTCGCTCCCTGCCTCGTCCTGCAGCTCGGGGACGAAGTCCGAGTCCTCGCCGTTGTCGTCACTGTCCCTGGCCTTCCTCTTCCTCCCCCTGCCACTGCCCCTGCCCCTGCCCCTGCCCCTGCCCCTGCCCCTGCCCGAGGCTAGTTTCAGGGCCGGGCTAGGGCAGCGTTCCTGGTCCAGATGGTCATCCTTCTTCACGGAGTGGGGAGGAAGACTCTCCAGTTGCTCCGCCAGGGAATGGAGGTATTCCATTGCGCTGCCATGCAACAAAATGGCCCACAATCAAACCTCAGGAAAATGACTGCACCACTGCAACTGGAATTCCTCAAATAAGGTGTCAGAGCAACATCACAAAGCCTCCACAAACTGGCGGATTTGTGATTAATGACATGGACCCGCCTACGTGTGAATTTAAGGGGGCTGTGTATGTGTTGCGTGGGTGCCCCCAAAAACATGTTTTGTTCAGCCCGCTGTGTTAAAAGACGCCCACAACAGAAAAATAGCAAAAAGATATTATCCAGACCGTAAAACAGCATGCGCCACTGGTTCGGACTGCAACCGTGTGGCATTCAGCAGTGAAAAGCGCAACCACTTGGTAACATGCAGTCATTTGCCCACATCTTTCTCATTGTCGGAATTTGAAGTAGACCCAAGAGATTCTCAATACCAACAGAGTGCTGAATGAAGCCATTAAAGTGATAACAACCTCTGGCCTGGCATTTAAAATACACTGCCGGAAGAAGGGGAAACGTTGCCTACACTTTAGCAGCCTTCCTCTTAGGTCTGCCGCTGGGGGTCACCTCCGGCTCCCCCGGGGTCTCAGAGGCCTGAGGGCTGGGCGGCTGATTCAGAGAGTCTGCCAACATCTCCGCATTAGTCTTTCTCCCCCTCTTCTTGCGTGGCACTGGGGTCTGCTTTTGGTCTGTGCTGGTGTCAAGGCAGGGCAACGGGGAGGTCTTCGGGGTAACCGGTCTCCCGGGTCTGGGAGTCTTTCTTGGCCGGCCCAATTTTTTCCGAGGACGGCCAGGTGAGGCCAAAGAGGACGCGTTGGAAGGCTCGTCAGAGAGCAGATGAGTGCTATCTGCCGGCGGACCTATGGAGAAGAACATGCCGTTCTGTTTAAACCTCGGTGGGGACTTGGGGGCTGGGGGGAACTTTGTATGTGTCACCGACTTATAAATCACTTTGGGTTTATAACAACAAACTATACACTCAGACGGGACACCCGTAAATACTCACAAGAAAAATCACCTTGGCTTTGCTGATGCTCGGAGTGGTTTAGGGCAGAGTCCACTCCCAGACAGGGCTGAGAGCTGGAGCCAGGGCTTTTCACCAGCCGAGAGACCAAGACGGTGGGCACCCGTGACCCTGGCCTACCCCGCTTTCGTTTTGGGGTCTCAGCCGCCTCTCCTTGCGGGTCCTCTGTGGAACTGTACGGCTCACGCTGTTGGCCCGAGGCCTGCTCTTTTGGCACAACCATAGCTTCTGCTCTTTCCTGTCCGCCCTCCACCTGGGCAGGAGCTGCCATCAACGTCCCTTGTTCCTCTGTCTCTCCTGTACGTTTCTTACACACAGACACTTACAGCCACGCTTTATAGAGAGCAGTGATGGTCCACACCAACAAGTCTTATGGAAGAAAAAAAAAAACAACAACAGTCAATTTTAAAATAAAATATGGCCCATTTCATCATTACTAAAGTAGTATAGTTTTATTATATTATTACAATTCCGATACATTTAAATATATGGCTAATACAACTTGATGTAAATTAATTAACTTTGTAGAAAAATCTATGTGGAAGGACATCTGAAGGAAATAAAATTACTGCATGGTAATCACGCCTTACAATGATGACAACTAGTTGCGAGATAAAAGCAACTGGGCAGATGAAAAGGATGACATATGGTTACATTATGAATATCAGTATTAAAGAGCGGAAACACTGCCAAGCAGCACCCGCGTGTGCGGAACACGCCATAGTAGCCATTTAGCTACTTGATCTCAAGAATGGTGGTTTTGTTTGGGAGTGTTCATGCACCACTTCGTAAAACCATACTGCCGAGAATGACTTCCCATTCACTCCAGTAAACCACAGTTAAGAACGTATGGACATATAATCTAAATGAAACTAGGATTTTATAAATTGCTAGCCAGCGAGCTAGACACCTCTACAGCTAACCATCTAGTAACATGTAAAAGTTGTGCATCCCGTTTCTTAACCGTGAAATGTAGAAACTGTTTAGCTGATTTAATTATCTTAATTTAAATTCCTTCATTAACTTAACAAATTAGCCGGCTAGCTACCGTTTAAAGTGGATTAAAGTAGGTGGCAAAAACAACAAACGTTATATTACAAACGAAACTATAAAGTTACCCGGTTCAACACAAAAGACCTCCGCTAATAGAGGTGGAATTAAATCATACAATCGGTGGCTCAGCGTGCAAACCCTACGAAATGTTGAAAATGGCCTGCTACCTAAATATCTAAAGACCCGTTTCGAAACCTCTGTCCACGTCTAGCTAGCTACCGAGCTAAAACTTTCGTCAGACGCATATAATTCAATACAAAAAATTACTGCCTTTCAAGCTTGTAACATATACTTACCAAAAACCTATTGTCGCAAATTTCTAGAAAATGGGTGCAGACTCCTTGTAAATGCGTTAAGCACATTGAATAACATCAATGTATGTTTCAGAAGCGTCCATTTTTGTTGTGACTTTGGAGTCAGACTGTGGGGTTTGAAAAGCCTCTCTACTGCCCCCATGTGTCGCAAACTTGACATCTCGTTGGCACTGGTTTGTAGTTCACTTGCTAGCCACTGGTAGGGTCTAAAGAGGACTGCCAGAAAGTATAACAGTCTCGGTCAAGGTTGGGTCATTTAT
Organism: Hiodon alosoides; assembly: GCA_025775065.1. NCBI lineage: Eukaryota > Metazoa > Chordata > Actinopteri > Hiodontiformes > Hiodontidae > Hiodon > Hiodon alosoides. Next base: position 3,139 of record JAOYSI010002149.1, read on the forward strand.
AATTCTATTAGAAGTTCTATAGGAACCTAAGCATGCAGTATTCCGTCTAATACTGACATTTTAATTAGGTATAAATTAGCAATTTAATATAAATCTTTAATTTCGAAACAAAACCAATTGTACTCCTGCCGTATAACAGTTGTGTATACTTAAAGCATCCCCCGGCACTGTCTAATTAGAGGAATTGCCAGAGTATTACACAATTAGAATGCCCACACAATTTCTGTTTCTTAGCAGACACTTATATCTTTTTGATGCAACTTACATAGTTTACAACATTCATCCGCATATATACAGCTGGATTTTTATATTGAAGCAATTCAGGTTAAGTACCTTGCTCAAGGGTACAACAGCAGGGGTGGGACTTTGCAAGCAGCAACCTTTTGGTCACGAGACAAGCCTTAACCACTACACCACCGCCTACCCCCAAGCTGAAACGTTTACTCTTACAGTTTAAAGGGCTCTATTCAGAAAAACTGAAATTCTCATCTCACAAAATAGATGATTCTTGGGTAGATGATCCCTCGTGCCAAAGGGACGCATTACTCCACTCCTTCCAAACACGATTTATCACTAAATTTTATGTTGTCCACTATTCGGAACCCTTAAATCCTGCAAAGATGATAGTTTTTTGTGCTGCGGTACATGCGTGGAAAACACATGGCATCATCCCACTGAAAGCATAGATTAACCTCCCGTAGACATTTAAGCATGTAGAATGAAAATCAAGCAAGCAAAACAAACAAAACAGCAGGGTTTCCATGCTTAGATAACTAAGAAGCGCTGTCCAATTTAAGCCTCTTTTGAACTTGGTTTGGCCGAACAGTCAAGCTTGCCTGTAAAATTCAGTAGGCACTTAGACAGTTCCAGCATTGACGATGTCCTGGTTTTAAAAATATGGCCCCAAAGATAAGCATTCAAACTGACTTACGGCACTCAAGCACCTTACGTGTCAACACACCCAACCCTGACTGGGAACTGAACCCAGGTGTCTTAACCACCACACCTGAGACACAAACTCTCAACAAGTGAAGTGGTTTACTCATTAAGCTGAAGACTCAAGCCCTCAGCTCAGGAAACCAAATGGAGCTCTTGTCCTGACTCTTATGGATGCCGTCTCCGCTTCCTGCAGGGCGCTCGAGAAAAACGGTCAGGCAGAAAGAGTTGGGGCCTGACCAATAAAGTGTTTTTCAAGGAAAACTGCAAAGGAAAATCTAACATGTGCACATAAATATGCTCACAGAATACATTTTTTGGGTTTCCAGAAACATTTTAATTAATATGTTTATCTTCTATTACTTTTAACTAGAAAATGTAACAGATGAGAGCATCTAAAAAATAAAAATAAATCAAAGATTTACAAGTAACACAGATATTCAAGTAGTGCTGTACCCTTCTGATTAAAAACAACATAATTTTCCGTGAAATAAAACAAGCCGTAATGAGGAAAATACATTAGGCACTAAGTAATCCCTTACAACTGTTTTGTAAAAAATGGAAAAATAATAATATTATTTTGTGGAAGTGTTAAGCATGTGTAACTGAGCCCTCCTCCTTCAGAACTTGTCTTTGACAATGAAAGACCTTAGCTCAAAAACATAGGGGAAAAGCTATGCCACCATGTGGCCATTTATCTGTGGAGATCAATTTCTCATTAGGCAAATAAAATGAATGCAACAAGTGGATATTTCCTCTTTGCTTTGGTTATTCTAATCGGGTACTATTTCTTTATTTAAATTTTGTTGCAAAATTTAACATAATAGCCCAGTTAAAACAACACGGCAATATTCAAATAAATAGTTAAACTGGGATATTGACATTTTAAAGCAATTAAAGAAACAATATATATCTTTTTTTTTTATCAAAGCTACATTCTAGGTAACATAATTTGATATGTTAGGGAATATTTGCTTATAATTGGTAATTGCTGTTTTCCTTCAGTTTTATTTAGCTAAAATAAATCCACAACACCTATCTTCATGTTTTTTTTTAAAACCATTGTAGACAGTCTCATTAATTTCGCACACTCGTTACCAACATGTTGATAAATATTCATATTAAATAGCTAACTTACAACAGAACAGATTTACATACAAAACTCCCATAAGTCGGTGCATTCAGAGACATAGATGTGACAGATAGAGCTCCCCAAGTTACGGCCTACTGTATAATTTTGACATAGATATTTTAATACTGCAGACAAAACCAATAATCACTGGGTTCAATTTTCATTTTTTGCATTAATGTATACTACGATCCATACCAAGCAGTATACATAAACAACGCTGCATGCTACTGTTTTGTATGTAGTAAAAGGTAACGATAACACGGAGCAAATTGGAGAGTGACACGGACCAAATTTTTACGGTGGGCATGGCGTGAGACGTAACCGTATGCACGTTGTAGGAGACCAAAGAGATTCCGACAATATTTTGCTCTCGGTTTTGAGTCGATGGGGATATTTACCACTCTCAAACTAGAAAAAGTGCACTATAGAGAACAAGTGGAGACTAGTTTTACACCTAAAGGCAACAGGAAGGTAGGACCTGCCATTAATTAGAACACTACTCTACGCAGTCATAACAATTTGATTAATTCATGAGCAGATGTTTACTTTTAAAAATATGAATGGTAGAACATGGATGTGACAACCACACTTTCCCATGCTGGTTATTAAAAATGTGGGTTAAACATCAAGCCCTCATTTTGCTGTTAACCCTTGGATCTCTGTTATATCAGACACACATTTTGAAGGAAGCAATACATTTGTATGGATGCGTACAGAAAATTTGGAGGGCTTCCAGGAAAAGGACACAAACACCGTTTGTGCTATAATAGTTGCCACTAAACTAAAATATTTGTATTGCATGTATGCTGTGTATACAGTGTACTGTTTGTTTACGTACTCATTTTGAAAATAGCTGCACCAAGATGTAAGCAGCAGCCTAGAAGGCTGATGAGCTGACCTGCATTTTAAAATCACGTACGTGATTCAATTCTCATGATCTGCTGTTTGGAGGACACCAAAATGAACATCAACTTAACTCTAAAATACAGTCAAATAAAGAAATGCACAAGAAATGCTGACTTTGCAAGCTATGAAACGTGTGAGGCACGTCGATACATGGCGAGATGGACTGAGAAGAGAATTAAAGGAAGGAAGAGCGACGGTTACGGTCGTGTGGGGCCATACAGCGAAAAGACAGCGGGGCGGGAAAGAAGCGCCCCGGTGAAAGGGGAGGCGCTCGCCGGAGTTAGGAGTTACTCTGGGCCCGCTTGGCGGCGTCCTGCCGGGCGACGGGCCGCTTTAGGGCCCACTTATCGTGCCTCGGGGCCTCGGGCGCGTCCGTCTCAGAGTCGCTGCTGGAGTCGCTGCTGCTGGAGTCACTGCTGCTGGGGCTGTCACTGCCACTGAAGTCGTAGCAGTCCTTCTCCCTGCCGCTCGCCGCGGCCTTCGCCTCGCCCGGCTTGACCTTAGGGCCGGACGCGGGTCTCACACGAGGGCCCTGGCCCCTCCAGCCCTTGTGGCCCGGGGCGAATCTGAGGCTGGGGCTCCGGGCAGGATGGGCCTGGACTGGCTCCTGTTTGGGCTTCGCCTTTAGCAGCTTCTCAAAATTCTTGGATGCTTTTGTGCTCACAACGAACCAGTCCTAGCAACGACAGAAACGCCCCGTGTGTGCAGATTGCGTTTACAAACCCAAGGGGTGCAATGTACCGCGAGTGTGGTCTTTAGTGCGTTTCATTATTCTGTAAACATCAACAACTGTGAGCAGAACTCCTCCACGTCTCAGTCATCAAGATTGGCCCGCACATGAGAGAACTTTAGCCTTAAAACCACTCGGATACAGCTGTTTGCGAAACACTTACCTGGCCGTGGATGGAGTTGATGTGATACTTCACCCCGCTCTCTGAACTGAACTCCTTATCGCATATCAAGCACTTGTACTTCCCTGCTTCAAAGTCACCCTAGAAAACGCAGAGTGAAAGTGTCCTAAAAGAATGTATTTCATCCTCAGTCGTGCCAATGTCATTGAACACAAGTCGTTTTCGAACATGGTAACATTGAAAGGACAGAGTCAGGCTGGCCTTAAAACACAATGTGCCTTCAAACATTCTGTTGGGGCGAATGACTTCAGGAAACCATGAGAACTGAGTCGAGGAAAAGAAGCAAATGGAAAAATTCACTGCGTACCCTTGAGCAGAGTCCAAGATGAGCTTTCAGCCCGGACACGCTTGTGTAGACTGAATCACAGCCCTGGGGTAATTTAAGCAAAGATGTTAAATGACGAAGACCTCATAAATATATAATGCACACATAAGAACGCAGGAAATTGTGCAGTAAATCATCTGCAGTAATAAACAGCTCTTTTACATTCTACATTTAGCAGATGCTCTAATCCTAAAGTGCCGTCATCGGTTTTATCACAGCAGGTTTTCTCTAATGCTACGCAATGCTGTAGACCTTATGGGTCAGCCGATGTATTGTTCACTCTGATTTCACTCAGTTGTTCAAGAGCATCTGCATCGAAATGCATAAAACCTGAAATGTAATGTAAAAATAAATGAATGAAAAAGGACATTTGGAAAACTTCTACATTTTCCTGACCTGGTTTGGACAGTGCACCTTTCTCTGCAACTTCACTTCGTTTTTCCACTTGCGAAGGACCTCTTGACTGAAAGCAGGAAGCCCGGGCCGTGCATACTTCAGCTGTGGAACAAGGGGGAACAGAAACCGAGCTGTCCAGATAAACTGTGGTAGGGGCGTGAATTTCCGACAGGCAGCGCCGTGGACGGTCAGCACTCACCTTCTTGTCGTCTGGGACCAGATCCCGCTGCACCTTCCTCTTGGGCCACTCCTTGAGCAGCTCCTCACTGGCGAGCTCCTGCAGGTGGAAGACGGCCACCTGGGCAGACATCCTCTTCACCCTTCCGCTGGGGGTCCGCTCCGGGTTCGGCTCCTTTGGAGCTTTCCCATCCTCGTCCTCGCTCTTCAGCACCGTCTGCAGGACAAACACGACTGTGATCACCCTGCTAGAGGCCTGAGATACACGGGTCAAGTGAACGAAATTAGTGTTGAATAAAACGTTGCTTTTAAAGTAAATGCAGTTGGGAAGCAAAGGTACCTACGGTCGCTGGATTATTTTTTGTTAAAAAAAAAAACGAAATTGTGATTTGTTACAACCAAAATAAATCACTAAGGCAACATTAACTTTGTGGTTTCACTGATGCACTAAGAAAACGTATCTCATAGTTAAAGAACCGCCAACCCATACAGAACACACAGAAAAAACGAGCTGAATGACAGCTAATGACACCACGTCACTTGGCCTGTGTGACTGACCATGGCCAAGGTGTTTAAAAATAACGACTTAATAATGATGAAACATTCCTGTACAGATTTTGCCTGTTTTCCCACAAATATAGCACCGCGGTATTTGCTATGGCTAGAATGTCATTCTGCTGTATAATGGTGTCACGGTGTAATTAAAAATCTCCCTCTTTCACCACCCCCCCCCCCCCCCCGAGTATAGCTCTGCATCGAGAGGACGGGCGGCGCTGGGTTAGCATCAGATGTAACACAGCAGTGTGGCACACTCTACCTTGGGACACTGCTCGTGATCACTGACTGGACCATGTTCTGACTTCAGGTGGTACTCCAAACCCGCTCGGGACTTGTAGGCCTTTCCGCAGTGCCTACAGTTAAGGACCAGCTTCTCCAGCTCAGATTCCTGTTTGCCACACTTCCTCGTGTGGTACAGGTAGCCCATGACGCTAGTGAAGCTGCCGCTACAGCCCTGGAGTTTGGAGGCGGAGAGACGGAACTCAAAAATTCCGGGGGACTTTTTAACCCACCAGTCATTCAACAGCTAGCGTTTGTGACCGGAATAGAGTATTCTTTCACACGCAGGACAAAACATACCTCCTTGGAGCACTTTAATTTGCCCATTCTTTTCAGAACCTTCCTGAGTTTTTCTTTCATGGACTGACTGTCCACCTCAACGCCGTCCTCCGAAGAGGGCTGGCGAAACCAAAGACAACATGAACAAAGTGACGGAAACAAAGGAAGTGCAATTCAAACCAGTGAGAGGATGGCTTTACCAAATTATTGTGGTCGGCCATAATGTGATACTTCATGCCAGTTAAGGACTTCAGTTGCTTTCCACAGTGTTGACATGTGAAGGGATTCTAACATGTACAGGGGGGAAAAAACAGTAATTAGAAAGCTGGTGGGTTAAAAAGGGCATTTTGACCTGAGACTATAATTTAAATTTGCATCAAATTTACATCCTTAACATCTGTTAACACCAAAACCATATTTTTATCTTGTGAATTGCCACCCAATTGGTGCTTCAAGGTTATTTGATTCAATGGATGCAAATTTTAATGTTTAATATATACTTCAAAAAAGCGTGAAAGGGTTTTTATACATACCATTTTACAGTTTGTCATGTGTTTCTTCAACCCCTCCACTGTCTTTCTGCCCACAGTTTTGCACTTAGGACACGTGACTCTTCCTTTGGCCACAATCTGCAAATTCCACCTCTCCTCCTGGCTCCCTGTCAGAATGCATAGCATTAATTTCACGAATGCATAGCATTTCATTTGTAAGCGCTCCTTACAAATTCAGCGCACCAGATCCGATCAGGAGGCTGCGACGACTCCCCGATTCGCTCTTTTCACTCTGAGATATCTCGTGTCTGATGTGTCCAGGAGTTATGATAACTGAGGTTTAACGGGACACACGGCTGATGAGGCCAAAACTCCACAGAACACCTTACCCATCCCTACCGCAGCTTTTTATCCAGCTACTGATCAGGTAGTGCGCACCGCGTGGACCTTTTTTTCTAACACATCTATGTGACGTGTTGCCGTTTTGCCCTGGCAGGCAAACTGCCTCTCCTTTTCCTGTCTCGATCAATGCCAGTGAAGAAAAGCCCATGCCTGTACCTGGAGGGTAGCTTGGAGGATCCTTCTTGACTGCTGGACCTTTTTCCTTATGCTCCAGGCATTTTTCTTCATCCTGATTCTTCGGATTCCGCGCCGCAGCAGCTACCGAAACTGCAAACAAGCGAGTGCACATCATTTTATTCATGAATGAAAGAGAGAGAAAAAAAACACTCCACCGCACAGGGAAACGGGAGGGGCACAGACGTTGGCTACCTGCTGGTTTTAATTCCTTGGGGACCTTCTCGTCAGAAGGCTTGCTTTCGGCTCCCACCTTTCGTCTTTTCTTTGCCGCCGCGTCTAAAGTGAGAAGAACGGCGTCATGAGAGGACATTGCCGGAGCTGCTAGTCCCCATGGAGGACCCGGGCATTGAATTACCCGGGCTGGATGGGGCTGCAGGCAGGGAAAGTCACTTAGACAACAGTAAATTTATGGTATCGCTGATGCACCAAAAAAATGTTTCTCACAGTTAAAGAACAGTCACCCCAAAGCAGGAGCTGCTTTTTAAAGTAATGATACTGAAAAATACAAGCTTAACTACCACTAATGACACATCGCGATGTGGCCTAAATTTTAAACAGCCATGAAACAGCCAATGTCTCCTGCATTTGTTGCTGCACCTGATCCATGTTCCATGCACATATTTCACCAGCTCAAACCTTTTATGTACGGCATGCCCGTGAATCACGAAAGCTTCTCCAGCATGGCACATGTCCTCACCTTTACCCCCTCCAGCCGCAGAGGTGGGCTCCCCAGTCTTCACCTCCACCTTGCAGGACGATCTCCGGGGGGGCTGAGCAGAGTCCTGGCCACCGTTGGTCAGGCCAGATGAGGATGGGGAGGAACAGGAGGACTCGCTGGGTGAATCCTCCGCCGGGGCCGTGGGGACAGAGCTGCTCGGGAGGTGCTGAGGCCTGGAGAAACAAACGGAGACAGGGCTGCAGCTTCTTACCTGGCCAGCCACCTGTTTCCTCAACGAGACGTCAGTGACGGGAAACGAGTGACGCTCGCAGTGAAGCTTGCCACCCAAATACTAAGGTCTTATCTGATCAGAGTTATTGATCTCAGGCCAAAGCATGCTCTTTAGAAGTCCAGAACCCATGTAGGCAAATGGATCAGAGAGCATGCCAGCCTCATGGAGTCTCCAGATAAGTTTGACACACACTAGGAGCGTCACAGTTAATCTTTTGCAGTGAAAAAACCAAACAGCAAAGAGGGGCATATTCTATAATTTCACTTCACAAAGACCAGAAAGTCGTCCAAAATATGCCTTCACAAAAAACATAGCAACACCAGCACCAGCTACCAGATGGAAAAATATGCAAATAAATCAAACCACCAAATGCGACTTAAAAACAAAGGAATGTGTTTCACTCACGTTTTCCTTCCATAGGTTCTCTTTATCTTCTGGACCTTCTGGAGTGGTGCCTCCTCATCCTAGAATGAAACACCAGAGAACCGTAAGTATAAAATCACCACAGTTAAGTTGCTCAGTAGATGTTTCTATCAAAATCGAATTACACAGCTCGTGATTTATAAATTCAACCATATAAACAGCTGGATATTTACTGAAGTGAGAGAGGTTAAGGGGAGAGAACAGCAATCTTCTTATTACTAGCCCATCACCTTAACCACTGCACCACCAGCCCCGCTGTTCTGAGATCAGGGGAGCGGGGGTTTATTGCATGCAGAACAGAACACACACAAATTAATTCAAGTCGATTCGCCGAATGGAAAAACCGGATTGTCAATGAAACTAACACTTAGAAAACATGTATTTATGTTGTATTGCAAAGTAAACATAGCAGTAAGCTAAGCAGGTCTCAGAAAATGTTATTATGAAAATCTTATTTTATAAAACGTTGTTATGGCTACCTTTGTATATAGATCTGAAACAACCGTTGTCAGTCCGTGTTTGAAAGGGCAGGTAGCAGGAAGTTAAGGAAACATTTTCAATAGCAACTGCTATACAAGCATTGCTTTTCTCATTTCTCATTTCTCATAGCGATATTCGAAATATTAAAATCACTCTACAAAACAAATGTATCCTGTATAAATTACAGTACTATCGAAGCAGAGTCCTTGGGAGGTCTGACCACACTGAAAAAACAAGGACTTATTAATGTAAACTCAGCAGCCTTATGCATCTGTGTGGTAAGAGGTAATAGCCGGTCACAGGAAAAAAACAGCAGCTCTTTTTATGAATGGTAATGAAAAGATTTGATGACGAATAACCAGAAAAACGACTGGACAGCAACACTGAAAAAACTGAGTCTTCGATTGTGAATTATTTTTGCAATATTTAGAAAGAAGAGAAATGAAAGAAAACTTTTTAAAAAGTTAGTTTCAACTCATCACAGTGTCCTTCGGTTGAAATTAGCATTTGATTGTGGTCATACATTAGCCTATTACATACATGATGTTGTAGAACACCGAAGGTAGCCAGAAGAACTAGACTGGTTGTAAAACTAAAAAGAGGAGAGTGTCTTGAATATGCAGATATGCATGCAGATATCTTTATACTAGGCTGTACATGCAACACCGAGAATGGGTTGAATATCAAAATAAAGCCTTACATGAGTCAGTTTAAATTCCTAAACTACATAATCCAACTGCACTTATGTTTACCAAAGACCCCATGTATGCACAACTTAACAGTTTATATTAAAGCCCATCTACTAACAAGCCTTTCTTCTTTATTCTAGCAGGTTGGTCCTTACCTTGGACTTTTTGTCTGTATTTGATTTGCATTCTTTTTGCAAGGTCTTAGACGTCTCTGAAATGCATAAATCGGTTTTGGGAAAGCATTATTTATTTGTTTTACTGACTGTAAACTGTAAATGCTCTTAGGCTGACCTAAAATTACAATTCATTTTTAAATCATATTTCCTTAAGAAGGGCACCTTGTGTTTTGGCTTTTTGTTTTGGTCTTGAAGCCTTCCTCTTCTTGGATGGGTTAGTAGGGGTTGTGTTCTTTGATTTATGATCCATCTATATTACACCTTAGAACCAGCACTGTTGCAAACGAGAAAACGCGTTGTCTAGGTTAATGGTCCGTTACAATCTAGCAAACCCTAAAAACCCTATAGGTAACGATACTAGATGCAACCACGTGCAATTTTTTCTAAGGGAAATTATTTCAAACACACTCAACTCTCTTATCCCACTACAGTTTTACCCATCTGTCTTCCAGCAGAGGAGACATGAGAAAAAACTTATGTGGCCATTATTATTCGTTATTTGGATAACTGCAGATTAATAAAAGTCAATAACCAGAATGCATTTACAATAAAAAACAGCAAATGACTAATTTACGCTAATTTAACAGTCAGTCATCCCATTGTCAAAATCTTCTCTGCAGTATGTTCCATTTTCTTTTACTGTGCTGATGGTGGGTAGGACCCAGTTTCTTAGTCACAACAAGCATCCATCAGATCCCAGTGTACCTGAGCAAACCACAAACCTCAGTGGAACTGTTAATAAAATACATAAAACATGCATACAATATATTAACACAATTACATCTAGATGCTAGAATGCACCCGAATGCAGCGCTAACTGCTCAATACTCCTCTGCTCAGTGCAATGGCACTGTGGTCGTGTAGCCGAGTGATACAGAACCACCATCATTGTCCGTACATAACCTCGAAATACAGAGAGACGCTTTACGCCGTATTCGAAACAAATAGAATTTGCTAAGTGGCGATAAAAAACAATGCGCCTTCTAACCGGTACATGTATCATATTTTACATGCTCAAAAACTTTAAATGTTGTCTATCTATTATAATTGTCACATTGTAACATGTCTACCCATACCGTTCACTCCTTTCAGACGGTCTAATGCTTTTCTTTCGTCTTGATGTTAAGCCTGTTTTGTTATTTTTCCCTGCAACAGATCTTTGGAAACATTATATTATTTCGTATACTGGGACCACACTCATGCGATCACTGATTATCCCCTATAATTCAAAACGATAATGTTAAGACAAACCCACTTAAATTCACCATATTACCATCCCCTCTGCGAGATTACTTCATTCTCGAAACGCCCTCTGCTCCGAGACAGCAAATGAGATACACTTCCCATTCACTACTCTACAGGGGGCGGTACCATGTGGCAGACCAGTAAGAACAGGGTTTTATTACATAGGTCAATAAACAAAGATCCCTGGATCTGGGATCAGTTAACTCAAGCACAGTCTAAAACACAACAATTTTGTGCAAAACGTTCAAACTGATCTAGGGTCAGAGACGAAATTGCATCCGAATCGCGGTCCGGATAAGAACGTTTAATAATATACGAAAATTAAATGAGTACAATGAAAGGCACCCGAGACCGTGTGGATAAGATCTCTCCGAAACCCCGCGCTTCCCTACCAGCAGAGGTCGACTTTGGACTACTAATGTTTTGTTGACCTTTTCTGTCCAATATTGTCATGTTATAAATTCTGCTTTTAGAGAACAGGGTTTAAAATGGCATCACATAACGTAGGCTAGTTTATGTATTCTGATTCGTGTATTTCTTTACTTCATAACGTCTTGTGCTTGATCTGCTAAAAAAAGGCTAAACGTCAAAAAAGAAGTTAACGAATGCAAACTTCCCTTAGATCATTAAGGGATTGTATTAGTTAAACATTTTATTATAATTATAATGTAATTTATCACCCATATTCTTGGCTATGTCACGTGTCCGACCGGGTGACTAAAAAGTTTTTTATTAAACGCGCCTCTTTTTGGGACCCTGTCAAATCAAAGTATGGTTCTTATTCCGATGACTGCTTAAATTACATGCTGCTTAAAATGTAATAGTGTGTTGTGCGGGGCCACGGCTAGTTTAAACCGGAACCGTGTAAGTGATTTAGGTTAAGTCAACATGTCTGTAGATATTAATTTCAGCAAAGAAGCATAATAAGCTCGACGGGTTTAGTACAGATCGGTTTTGTTTATGTGTCGTTTGTTCGGTTACAGGTTTGGTAGAGCCCCTGGTAATTTTAATATAAATAAACATACATACCAATACAATGTGTAGTATAGGTTATTTCGCTATATCACACACATACAGATACATTAGGGATGTATACACATTTAAATGCCACAATTTTTTTTTTTCTGAATTAATGCAGATACTGACCCTGGTTCCCAGTCATTTGTATGATTTAAATTTAAATGTCTGGTAATCAGAGTATATGAGTAAACACCTATTTGTAAAGTAGGTCTTAAACATGGTGTGCTGATACATGGTTGTCGGGGGCTTTTATCGTGACATTTACATTGATTTTCCTTTATTAATGCCTCTTAACGAGTTCTCATTGGAAGGTTCAGTGCGTAAAACTGCCGATGGCGAACAGCACAAAGGTACCTAGCTAGACCTCTTTCCTCAGGAAAATGCAGTTTTTTCAACACATAGGAAAAGGCACTTAAACAATATAATTGTGTCTAAGAGCAGAACTCTTCTTAAAAGACACATCTCAAACCAATGCCTCATTTAACTGATTGGGGTAGCATGGAAAAGGCTTTGAGGAACGCTTCTGGCACCTTGTAGAATCCATTTCCAGAGAAGTCAGGTTGATCTGGAAGCTGAAGGGTGGTGTACCTAATAAACGGACCACTAAGTATATAAATGATTTAAACTACAGTACAATCTGAATCTCTGAGTATGATGAAATCCCTAGTGTGGTTTATATCAATCAGTGGAAGTGTTGAGGGACATTTTGAAAGGAGCAAAGTTGGCCGTAGTCAGATATGATTGTCCTATTATGACCAGGTGTTCCTTTTCTTCGTGTTCACATAGGTTTTCGTGTTTCCTCTGACTGTCCAAAGATGAGGTAGCTAAGCAACTGTATATTGTCACTGTGAGTGAGTGAGTGAGTGAGTCCAACTCCGAACTGAACTATGAAAGACACAAGGATTAGCCTGCTTTGACTCTGCATCCCTTTAAATGACAATGCCATGACCCCTTCTCTTACTTTACCTGGTATAGTCTGTTGAAATCACGAGATGATGCAAAGATGAAAATAAAAAATTGATATTTGATAGGGAAATAATCATCTACAATGCATTAAGATTATTCTAAAACAGATATAACAAAAAAAGGAAGTAACGGGCGCTGCAAGCACGCAAGCCTGAAGGAAGCTGGCGAATTGTTTGAAAAGAGAGTTTGAGGTCACCAAGATTGGAATTGTTTTGTGCTTTCTTGAGTGAACAAATTAGTAAATACAAAACAACTATAATGAGAACGGAAACGCATTCGTACC
>JAOYSI010002150.1:0-15000 GCA_025775065.1 Hiodon alosoides
TATGGATTACTTGGGTTGTTACCAACATCTGGTGAAAATTTCATGTCAATAGCACCTTTGGAAATATATTTACTAAGGAAAATGGTGACGTGTTCAATACTTTATGTATGTGTGCCTCAGCTGATTTTGTCTTCCATGATTGCCTGATCGTTCCAGGACTGATATTAATGCATACAGCTTTCTGCAGTGACCAGCATACAGGGTTTTTGTTTGTGTGTGTTTTTTTTATGTCCATTATGCTGGAGCATGGCTAATATATTTTGTCAGGACCCAGCCAAGGGCTGAAATGAATGGCGGATAAACATTAAAGAAGGGCTTTTATCTCTTCACTCCTGATCCTATTAATCTTTATTTACCATTGCATTCTAGTTAAAAAGTATGTTCATTACTAAGTATAATGCCATAACTGTCTTTTTCATAAGCAATGCTCCAGCTCTCTCTGATGAAAGTAAAATGCATGGCGATGGGGGGTGTTTTTGGTGGCGCACTAGCGTCAAGAAACATGCAATCTGCTCCAGCTCGTTTTTTTAGGAACAGAAACTTTGGATGCTTGGCATCTTGCTAAACTTGTTAATAAACAAGCTTTACAGGAAGCCAGCAAAATTATACAAAGTGCAGATTGTGAAAGAGTCCAGAAGAGTTGGGAAAAGAGTTTTCCTTCCAATGGTCGCCGCTACCGTCACCGCTAATTAACATGAATGAACAGTGGCTTCAGGTGTCAAAGGCAAGTTTGGCATGGTCACAGTTTCCGGATTTCAGGACCTGAAAAATCGCAGAGGTAAAAAAAAATAACCTCAACCTTTTTACTCAATTTTTTTATAGATATCTCTTTGGAGCCCGGAGAAGTGTTACCTAGGGATTCTCCTTGCCATGATCAACCCATATCAACCCATATTTACTTAATTATCATATTTCATTATTGTAAGTTTAAACATGCCCGCAAGTCAATACTGAAAATTACTTTTATACTGACATAGGAACATATAGACATGGATCTGGTGCTTTTGAAAGCCTTCCCTAGTCTACTTTTTCAATAAGAATATTTTTTTTTTGCCTTATTTAACTTGAGGTCCACTCTTGCAGCTGAAATCTAAATGTATCTCGCTGTCGCTTCTCCCCCCAGTCAGGATTAAAGGCAACATATTTCCCCAACAGTATGCATTTGTATAAAATAAAGCTTTCAGATCGAAAAAGCACTTAAAAGTAACTGCAGAAGATAAAAAATAATTTGCCGACAACCAATATTTATTCCGCAGTATAGCTCCTAATGTAAAACAAGTGTGGGATTTTTGAACATCACAAAGTGGTCATTAATTTCAATTGACGGCAGCTTCCAGTTATACTTCACATTGCAGGTGTATGTCATGTTCCTCAAAGCCCACCAACAGAATTATTCTGCCTCACAGAATAGAAACAGAACATATAAATGGATGCTGTTTTAACATAATTTAAAGAATCACAGACCATGGTAATATTTAAATAACTGGTTAGATTGTGGAACAGTTTAACATAAATGAATGCCTTTGTGGTCATAGTATATTTTACATTAGTTCACCATTCGCTCTGCTTACAATGACTTCTTTTTATGGGAAGACTTTTCAGTGAACTTTCAGTTCTCTCTAACATCCCTTTTTTTTCTTTTTCTTTTCACCTTTATTCAAGATTTTAGTGTTTCTTAGCATGTTTTTGACATTTTACCATTTTAAAATGCTTTGGACAGTGGTTCAGAACAAAGGTCAAATGGGCAGGAAATTCTGTTTGCCTAAATTGAATTTTCCCAAGAACCAGAAAAACATATTTACGGATTCATATTGCATGCACTATATGTCCCAACTACAAAGTTTCAATTCCTGAATAAAGAATACCATCCGGCTGATTTTGTCTTTTGTGTTTTGCAGAAATTGTGGTAATGATTCGAGAGAAAACCCCTCAAAATAAATGAAACCTTTGGAGCAATCACTGCAGATCAGTTCATTGGTGTACCTTATTTAAGTTCAATTTCTTTATGAAACTAGATCCTGAAGTCTTTGCAGGTTCATGAGTTTTCCCGTCTTCCCTGGTTATACTTTTCGAGAAAATGTGTTTTACCTTCTTTGATGCAAGCAGTCATCAAGTACCAACGCAATTACAAACTTGGACACATTCACAGCCAGTATAGTCAGTATAGTCTTTCTGACTGACAGGCGATGGGTCTACATAAATAGTCTGTTTAAACTGAGACACAGGTCTGAAACCACATTTTATTTGTATATGGCACAGAAGAAATATGTTTGGAAGGTAGCAGGGCCAAGAAAGCATTGAATCCTTGACCGTCTACAAAATCACTGAAGGAGAAGCAACCTATGACAAAATCTTAAAATAATACCATTTAACAATCTAAATTTAAGTGACTAAAATTCACAAATGCACTTTGATTAGAATGACATTTATGTCCCACTTTGATTGCATTTTCTTCTCTTTATCATTTACATTCATTATTTCAGTTTTATTTTTATGTCATTTGCTGATTTAATAGAGTTTTTATTTTATTTCACTCTACTTGATTTATGCAAGAAGCAGAGTTGTGAGAAAGTCATTCAAGTACCACATTAACATCATATAGCTGTATTTCTAAAGTCTCAAACCTCTAAAGAAGTTTTAGTGGCATACACTATATTTATATAATCAGAACATCTTATTAGATTTTCTTATAGTGTTTAGCCTATGATTATGAAAGTGGTTGGCTCACCTTCATGATATTTCATTTCACAAGTACTTAAAGTCATTATATATTTTGCTATAAAAAAAGTAATTCTATATTAGGCATTAACCACTTCATCAGTTCTTCATCTGATATCAGGTATACATCCAATGCCTGCTATTTATATGGGCGTGTGCTGCATTTATAAGATTAGATTCAAGTATGATTCTGACTTGTTTCATAGTAATATAACTCTGAGAATAAATGTATCAATGCATGACGCATTGTGTTGATTAGTCTCTTCTGTAGTTTATAATAGGCATCTCTGCGTTGCGTTCCCTGGCTTGTAAGAATTGATAAATATACCCATGGTTGCCATGGTTAACAATTACTTTTTTTGACGAGGGGCACTTCAGCATGGCGAGTCATTAATACAAAGAAAATGTGTTTGCTGGCAAAGGGATGGGAGACAACTGCATTAGAAAAACACAAACACAACAAGGTACTCTAGAACAAACATCTAACGCCTAATATGCGGGCATCAGAAAGGTGGTTCAGACGGATAGGCTGATAAAGTATATAAATTTGAAAAAACAGTCGATAATATCTTCTCTCAAACCCATAAAAAGAAGGATGTTTGCATAAAAGTAAAAGGTGGGGTGGAGACTGTAAATCGCGTTTCGTGTCACCACTTCCGAGCTCAGAAATTATTCACTTAAGCTGAATATTTACTGCAGCAACAGAGGGATATTGATTAAGAGCTGCCCATTCGCAAGGAATTATTATGGACACATTACCAAAGACCCCTGACTTATGTGTGCCGTTGTGGCATCGGGGTGGGGGTGGGGGGGGCTAGTGGTAATAGTAATGGAAAATATAAATCTTTCTGTGGCTCAAATAATGCAGCTGCCTCCAAGTCTTATGAAGATGGGTTACATTTGTCAGGTGGAGGATGCAAGCTGGATGACAAATACTTCAATCATCAGGAAATATGCCTTTGCATTTTTCGAGAAAAACAAAGCAGTCACTGGTTTCCTGATAAATTGCTTTTTCATAGAGGGAGAAAGAACATTTGAAAGCCCTCCAAATCACTTGATATCACTGGTAATGTTTATCACTGGAACATTGCAGAGGTCAAGCTCAAGGAATGCAAATGGTGCCACAGTTTAGTTCCTGGATCGATAACAAAAAATTGCAAGGTTGCTCAAACTGAGAAACATTGCTGCAAAAACTATTGGGTCAATTGCACCAAACCTGCAGAGTTAGTAAGGGGCTGCAAACTCAGGTGCATACTAGTTTTTACCAGTACTATCTCTGGATCGTCTCCATTTGCTCTTTCAATTTCGATGAAAAAAGAGGCGGAACAAAATGGGAGACTAGATGATCTCCATCGTTAGTACAATACTATCGAGAAAGCATAGCTACCAAACAGATGCAAAGGGGGCTCTGAATCAGAACCTTTGAATTTTTGTAGCAGTAATGTATTATAATGTATTAATATCTAGCAGCAGTAGTCAATACTAAGAAATCTAATATATAACAACTATTAAAAAGGCATCTTAAAATCCCCTTTAATGGGCTCCCATATCTTTAACTCACATTTTATGGGGTAGCAGTAGACACAGCATTTGTATTTAAAATGTAAAGTAAACCAAATCAACAATCACAAGTCATAAGTTCATAATAGCCCTCCTTAATTCACCCGCTGCGAGCGGCACAGTAAGTTAAAAGCAAATCTCATAAACGCATTCACCGGCATTAGAGGAAGGAACGGAGAAAATTAATCACAGCTGTGCATAACTAACTAAATGCATTACTCACAATGCAAAATGTGCAATAAACCACAGGTAAATTTCACACACTCGCGCAAGAGGAAATGTTTATGCAACAAAAAGGTACAAAAACTGTGAGATTAACCACACCATGATGTCGCTTGTGACACGAGTTTGCCGGGGGTCATGAGATCGTTTTGACTGACAGGCCACGGCATATTTCTAGTGCTGCTCAAATTTGGTGATATAGTTTTGTTATTAGATCTAAAAGATGCATCTTTAAGAATTAATATGCGCAGTGCTCACTGTCACCCATTCATTTTGCAGCCATCATCCTTATCTCTATGGACCTAATAAGTACCATATGGTCTATCACACTAATTTGATGTATTGCCACATGGCTAAAATATCTTAGAAAACTGGCATTACTGTCTCTACAGTGACTTTCTCCTTCCAGTCAGTCTGCAGGCATTCAAAAAGTTCCCTCTCCCCAAAATGTACATGACACTAAGCAGCACTGAAACGAGGTTTTGAACATAAAAGGACAGCAAAGGGGGAAAAATTCGGACAGCGCAGCTGATTTTGCGATTGCAGAAGTCTGGTACTCCTCTGACTAAACTAGCTTTTGTCTTCCTCACTGTTGCTGTCAGTCCTTCCTTCTGGCTTTATCTCAAACCAGAGCTTCTGAAGTTCATGCAGCTGTCTGTGACACAGTGTGACACTGCAAGAAGCAGAAACAAGGTCGACATATGCCCTGCGATGAGACTCTCTTTAACCCCAGATGTGTCTTAAAATGACTATTTCCAATTCAAGAGAGCGCAACCTTAACCTTCTAGAAGGAGATGGTTTCCTGCTTTGCAATGCATGAAAGCAAGATAAATAATGTGAGGTTTGAACAGCTTCTTTGATTATCAGGACCAAAAAAAAAACATTTATCGTCCGTTGAAAGATTCAGCATTCATTTTTTGTTCTAAATTAGTCATCAAAGCCAAACATGGAGAGTGTTTTGGAAAGCTAATTGCCTTTTGAGACTGCTTAAAATCCTCAGCAGGCGATGGCATAACTTGCGTATGTATGTATTTTACCTTATTCATTAACCTTGCAGCCAAGTGAGTATTCATAATGAGTGCATTATTTGTGCAAGGACATGTAGAATGTAGGCTACACTGATGAATAATGTATCACTCTAAAACTTCCAAAGTGTGAAAGCAGAGGGTCTAAGATTTTAATAAACAGGTGCCAGGACAACAAAACACATCAGTTTCTGTAGTGATTCTAGATGATGCCCGGATAATGTAGTTTAGCTCAACTGATTGCTTTTTCGTTCATTAAATATGAGCGCATTACTTGAGGCATTCGGCTTTCAACTTTCTTTTTTACTCCCATTTAAGGTTATGACGCTTTTTTCTTGAAACAGATTCCTAATCTGCATGACGTGAAGTGTTAAGGACTGTGAGATACTGATATTTTCTCATTCAGATGTTGCAGTGTGAAAATTGTCGTTGCAGCCAAGTTGGAAGAGTGATGATGTGCAAGATCAGGTGGATGATAAGAAGAGGAATTTGGCCGTCATTCAGTCAATAGACCATTGATCTTCAACTGAAATGAATGCGTCATTTATTTGACCTTTTTATATACTTACAGGACATTAGTTTGGTGATTTTAGTAACTTAAAATGTCACCTAATAAAAACGGAAATGGATGGCAGTCATAGAATGTGTACTGAAGAAGGTTACAGGAAGGTCATTCTAATGTATTCTATGACATTTTATACAATTGTAATGTCTCTTCACTACCGTCCAATCTGTGTCTAACGATTCTTTTTTTTTCTTTTTTTTGGTTGGTTGTGACCAGATGTTTTCTCCATCCAAGATAAAGAATCCATCGGATCTAAGCGTTTTTTTTTTCCTTTTTCCTGAGAAGCAGGTAGGAAATATGCGGGTTTGAAGACTGACGTCACCAAAAACTCCAGAAAGGCATCTGCATCTATCTTATTAAACATGACATTACCCAATGTTCCTCTCATCCATCAAAGTAGTACCCGAGGACAGGTGGTTAAATATTTACATTATTTTATGCAAATCCTTCATTTTTCAGCAAAGTGCATATGGTGAGCATGTCTGAAAAGTAGTGTTTAAAAAAAGTTTTTTGTCAAATATATATATATATATATATATATATATATATAAGAAAATGTCAGACCAAGGTATGTAAACTAAATTATAAAATTGCAGTGCATCCCACGTACATGTTCTGAAAACGAAACCGTTGAGTTGTAGAAAATTGAATGTCATAATTTAAGTTCTTATAAATTTGATTTAATTTTACTTTGATCATTTTTTTTCCTCCTTAATCTGTTAAATGTTTAGATGAGACAGAGAGTTTGCTGCAGTCACAGTCACAGCCACTAAGACAACACTGAGCCAAAATTCAGTTTCACTGAACAACGTGCTGGTCAAACCTGCGGTGGGCAACAAACTTTTTTTGATGACCAAGACACCTGTCTGCTAGAAATCTAAATTTATACAGAATGCACAGACAATAATGTGAACAACACTGTGGGTCAAGAAAGCCTGTTCAAGGGATCTATTTGAGCGCTTGATAAATGGACCATGTTGTCGGGAAGGTTTTTTTTTTTCCGCTCGCACATCTTGAAGAGCTAGTGTGGTTCTCCTCGAGGGGAACACAAATGCACACTTCACTGAAGCATCAGGGACTTTATTGTGTGCTATAAAACAAACTCATTTCAAGCCCAGGCCATTGGGTTATCCATCCTGGCTTGCTTCCCTATGTGCCATCAAACTGGCCTTTGTGTGTCCGGGGGCAATCCTGACGCTTGTTCTTCAATGCAGAATGTGGTAAAAAGAACCCTGTTTCTCGAGAAAATTATCTAACCGTTTAGTTGTTTAGTTTCAGACATGTTTTACTTCCATTTAACCCAGTACAAAAAATAAATGTCAAAAACATATCATCATTTTTTTTCCTTTTACTGATTTTTGTCAATAGTTTTCTAGCTTTCTTGTGTTTGAAAAGATCAACATACGCGCAATGTCCATCAATGCCACAGCGTTGCATAACAGCAATTCTGTCCAAATCTCTAAATGCAGCTGTAACTATCAATCTTTCTGTAAACTATCAATCTTTGGCTGAGCGGTTTATTACATATCATTGACACGCATCCCCCATAGTCAGAAGTCATGCTCTGCATTAAAACCCTGGTTCTTATATTTTATAGGCATACACACATTTATTTAGTTATTTAACACTTCTTAACACAACCGCCTGCTAAAATATAATACTATGAACGAGTTAACTATTGTTATATGTTCATCGTGCCTTATTCAGTTCTGATTCATGTTTTCATTACAAAGCTATATATACAACATTAGTCCGGTGTTTGTTTTGTTTTCTCTTTTTTTTACTGGGATACCTGAATTGCAAACATCTTACTGTTTTTGTTTTCATAAACACAGATATTTTAACCCTTTGTATTTTGTATTCCCTGTATAAAGGTATACTTCTGTGGCATGGATTACTCTGACTAGGCACATTCTGTAGTCTTTAGTGAGGATCTGGCACATCTGAGTAGGGAAGTTCCTTCAGGCAGAATTGAACAACACATGTCAAAACTTGCGCCCATGATCCTTAGCTCGCCTGAAAACCACAAGTTAGATAAAGAACTCCATCTCTGAGAATGAAAGCGACTGTTAGTACCCATGAAAATATATGAAAAGTAATGCCACATGTGTCCTAACAATCCAAATGTCTCTTCAAATTAAATGTAGTTTGCCCTTACAGCTCAAGTAATATCAGTTTGTATTGCCACCCAAACTTTTTTATTAATGTATGATGCTCAACTTCTCAGCCTAAGGCCTTCATCGGTGTCATCATTGTATTTACTATGCACCATGGCAAAGATTGACAGTTCAATCCACAAAGGAGGCTTCTATCACTGCTCAGCCAAGACAATGATTTTAATTATGATGAATCCTTAAGTGACTTATTTAAAAAAAAAAAAACCCACAAACTTAAATAATAAGGTATTCCTGTCACCCTGAGTATAAAAACACCTGTCAACCAAACACCTGACATGTGCCCCAAGTGCCTGTCTGTCACTTTCTTAGTCATGCTTGTCGTGATGGGAGTCCTCTTGAGCTTTTATGCTAAATAATTTAAGCCAGCATCTCCCACAACCGACAATAAATGTGCCTCATTATTAAGACACTAGCGAGTGTTTTACTCATCTAGGCTAACATGGTCGTGGACGTTAATGGGGTTATGTGGCTATTAATCAGCTCGAATTTGACCAGTAAGTGGTTGTTTTAAAGGAGCCCCCGGGTACATCGACCAGTGGGAGCCATTCTCTCGGTTGCTTGGTTGCAGAGCAGAAACGCAACAAAGGAAAAAGGACAACGTTTTAGAACTGAACTAGCAGCCATGCTATAAGTGCATACTACCTGAAGGAATGTGTATCGTTAAAGCGACATGCAGGTAAAGTTCATTTTTGTTTTGTTTTGTGTTTTGTTTGTGCTTGTTTGTTTTTGGAAAGGTTCTTTTAAGGAAACAGTCAGATTGAAACAGAATTTGAATTAAAGTAGTCAATCGGAGAACAGTTGTGCATTGTGATTTACAGGTATATGTTTTCTTTTGCAAGTTCGGAAAAGTTTAAGTACCAAACTAGCGTTAGTATTGTGGCAATTAGCAAAAAAGGCCATTGGGAATAGGACATTATTGTGGGTGAGCATCAATAAGTACTTGTATCACTATTATAATTATTGTACAGGTCATTAAAAAAATACATTAAAAATAAATAATTTTATGAACTATGTATTTTTAGCCACAATATCTAGGAATCAGTGACATTAGCCAATGTTCACGAACACATGGAAATACCTGCGGAGAGGTACACTGAGTCAGTTCATTTGGATTTAAAGAGTAAAAAAATTACATTAATGCAACCAGCAGTTTCCAGCTAAATTCTTTAAGTTTTCAATCAAAAATGTGTGGCAGTCATTTTAGTAACAGAATTGAATATTATACAAAGCAGTATGCAGAGGTCAAGTTTTACATATTGCCCAAATGCACTTCTAGTTAAACATTGGCTCAAAGATACAACAGATGTTACCCATCTATGCTTGCCTTTAAGTTTAAATTAGGCCAGTTCAATTTTTAACAAACTTAAATGTGTATTATTAGAGAGCAGTGGAGGCTATACTGTTTGACATATATACCGCTCTGACCAATTTATTAGGTACACCCATCTAGTACCAGGTTGGACCCCCCTTTGCCTCCAGAACAGCCTAAATTCTGAGCATTTAAGTAAAATCTTGCAAGACGCACATCTGATGTCCTGCACCACAAAATACTATAAAACCATGTAGAGTCAGACGTCCATTTCATTTTTTCACCAGAAAAAATTTAGTTTCAGCAAACCAAGTTTACGATAATTACTCAACCTTCCAACCAAACCTTCCCTTTCAAATACAAAATATGAACCACTGCTAATGGGTGAGTATATCCCATCTGTCGTGAAGAAAGCCGTATGGCTATGCACATGCAGAGCATAATGTACATTACAATGCGTCACAATGGCATTCACAGCCGCCACTCAGATGACAGAGATTTGCCATATCACCAGCACAGAGAAAGTAGTGGGATCCTCGTACACCACACACCGCTGTTGGAACACCTCCCTCTTGCAACTGTACCGGGAAAAAGTGGAGGCTGCCCTTGCATTCTCTCAATCACCCTTTCAGAAAGGTAGCTGAACCTGCAGCAGTAGGCTGGGTGGGTTGTGGTGCTAATGATGTGACACCCTGCACCTTTTTATGGAGAACCAGCAGGGGCAGTTTGTTGTCTTCTGGGAGGCAAAGGGATCTATCTGAGCTGTCTCAAACCATTCCAAGATGATCCTCTATTGAATAACGTCCAGCCCTACTCTGCAGGGGAGGTCGGCCTCTGTGTTTGATAATCCTGGCAGAAGAAATGTCTGGATGCAGAGGAGATGCGTGTCAGTCCTGAGCAGGATGTTGCTTACCAGATGCTGGAGACTGGGTGACTTCATGCCAACTAGGTGTTTGATGCAGTTCATCCCTATCATGTTGTCTGTCTGGACAAGCTGTGTCCCTCTGATCCCCTGATAAAAAGGACTGCAGGCTCAAAAACACCACCTGCAGATTGAGGATGTTTATCTGGGGACCTTACCACGTGGTTTCCCACATACTTTCCCAACCACAGGTGGAGACGTCGCTGTCACATGCTCACAAGTCTTGGCTGCCGTTAGTATAAGTTAATATGTGTCTGCCCGGCTCAGGGAGCATGCCGTGTTGATTTATTGTAATTGTTGTAACGAGGGGGTACTCATAAAGTATAAAAATCTTTAATCCATTGAAAGTGTAAAATACTTGCTGCCTTGGCCAACAGTTAACAATATTAAATCAGTCACCGTGAAGAGATTTGGGGGAAAAAAGAGTATAAGGTTTCCTGCATATGCACTGACATTGCACTGTTTGTGTTTGCACCAGTGTGGTGCATCAGCTTGTGTGTCTGAGTGCCAGGTTGGGCTATCTTGAGTTCACATTAGTCTAGTAGCTTGTAAAGTTATACAGAGAAACACATTATTATTTGGTGATATTTCACTCAGTAAAGGCCCACACATAAAGACGTCTGAGGGCGTTGTGCAAGAGATTACTCACTGTGCTTCAGAAACCAAACCCAAGGGCACGAGTGCTATCAATTTTAATTTTTTTTTTCAGTATGTTAAATGTTTGTTTGTTCTTGTGTCAGCCTGCTACCTTGCTTATTTTTCCAGCAGTTGAATCGTGGTGTGGTCTTAAGGAATGTCTGCATAATCTTTTTTTCATTTTTAACCTAATACAGTACTGTAAATTTCAGTAACACTTTATATTAAGTATACCTTAATTCAGTGTAACTACAGTATACTTAATGTACGTAAGTGTGCGACTACATACCATTATGCAGAAACTACTTAGTAACTACTTGTTGACGTGTTGTGAATGTATTTCACATACTTGTGTCAAAACTGAACAAACAAAAGTGGAGAAATTTAGTTTAATGAACAATTATGACCATTTTTTTTTAATAAGGTAAATAAAGAATGAAATCAAGTTAAATTAATGATCCTGTTTCAGTTTTTGAATTCGAGCTACAGTGGGAAACAATGAAGAATAACATTAGCCCAGGTTCTTGTGACCCAGACATGATTAAAGAATATTTTTATAAATCATGACAGCCATTCCGCATCTCGCCTTGCTCAGGTCTATGTTTTCAGATTTTCCTGACAAAATATGCAAATATCTCACCATTGCGAAAGGTTTGAGCTATATACAATGAGCTCCTTACCATATCATTTGCATTTTTAAATAACACTCTTTGCATGCATGACAAACAAGGGGCAAAATGATCTGCGGCTTTCGTCGCGAGCTGCTTCTGCCGTGACATTTCCCTCTGCACAACAGGAATCGCCCATTAACAAAGTGTAGGAACACTCCCATTTAACTGAACCGAGCACAGTGACAGGTACACCATCAGAAATTGACCCACACAAACATGCTTTTATTTTCCCTCCGGTTGTGTCCTTCACCTTGGGTTTGCCTGTCACTCTTACATGGTCATGGTCTTCTTAATTGCCCACCGTGTTTTGCAGGATTATAATTATCATGTTAAGATTCGTATGTCAATCTTACTGTAAAAAGTGATACCCAGTTAATATCCCCAGAAACATGCCAGAATAAATGCCAGAATGACTGTATAACGCTGAGAATAACTAAAGGAGTTGTTGCATGCAGGGATGCTATAGCATGTACAGACAATAACTATGAACAAATTAGCCTAACAAAGCACTAGCATCACATTGCCTTTACATCAGGACACTGGCTGTAATCAATCTCCTGGGACCTTTTGTTAGCCTCTGGCGAAGAATAATAACTTGTGTTTGCTCCTCACTGTAATGGTGGGAATATATCATTTAGCATATTGTCTCAGTACAATGTCAACCATGGAGCCATTTTTTTTTTACAGTTCTTTGGATGTTGATGTGAGCAAAGGGCTTGTACTGATTCCTATGGCAATATCAGCTCTGCCGTGTTACTATTAACCAGCAATAGCACTGCAGCTCCAATCATTTTTTTGTATCTCGTGAACTTAGCCATTATCAGTCTCTTGTGAAATGTCATATGATAGGCAAGCGTAGCCCCATGACGACAGTCGCTCCTCTGTGCTTTAATTTTCTCTAAATACAATGGTAAATGAGCACAAAATTAAAATTAAATTAGACGGTTGAATAGTAAAATGAACTTGAACTATTATATAACAACTGAAGATGAAGCTATAGGTACATAAATAATTTACGTTGCAATCGGCTGGTTTCTCACTCACACAGTAGCTTTGAATTTTCAGCCACATCGTTTTCGGACGTTTTCATGGGATGACATCACCGAGGGTGGTTGAAGTGAGTGAGAGAATCGTTTGCTAAGGGTGAGCATTTCACTACGATTGAGTCGCTGAAGAAAGGGCAGCCAGCCACGGACCTAGCGGTTTCCATTAGCAACTGACTTTAAGGACATAAACGATTAGCAGGCAAGGTAGAGAGAAAAACGCCGCCAGGCGCTGTTTGCCTCGAGGACCAGGGCCATCCGTCCCAGAGCCAGAGCTCCAAAAGGTCAGGACGACGCCGTTGGGTGACACCATTGGCCGAAACGGCGTACAGGAGCAGAAGATGCGAACAGCCACACGTTGCATGTGACGGATGGATGTTTGTGGGCATACAGGTGCAATGCAATCAGTGACGCAGTCGGTCAGAGCGAGAGTATGGGAACGGAGATGGCCTGGGGAGCCGCGCTGCACAGAAGAAGCCTGGAAGGTGCCACGGTCCAAGACTTCCCCCCCGTTTCCCTGTTTGCCAGCCAGTTCTCCTCTGATTTTGATTTGGCTTCAGCGCTGAAAGACGTAAACAGTGTGATTCAGGATGTTTTATGTGATCGCCTACTAATTGAATCTGCTCTTGTGCGTAGCATCTTTTTTTTCCCGCTCATAAAGCAGCCCTGAAGCAAAATGTGTCCTTTTTTTTTTCCTTAAACAGGAGCCACGCACACTCATCTTGTGTTGTAAGTGGGAGCAGAGGCAATTAGTTTGTTTTATAGTACCCAGGCAAGGCGACAGATGCTTGGGTTGTTTCAGTGGAGATAAGTTGTCGGTAGTGATCTCTGGCAATGTGTAGGTGAATTTCCACTCACAGCAGACAAAACGGATGGGTATAATTAAAAAGCCAAAGTCTCATTAGTTCCATGTGCAAATCAGAGTCTCAATGCCAGAACTTAAACGTTTTATCCAGTTTTTGGCAGCAGCTTCTGTATATGCTGAAGGAGTTAAAAAGCTTACTTTTAAATTTAAAACTTTTCATTATGTTATTTACACAAACAATTATAACACTGTAACACAGTCGGTTTGCTTTTGGATTTGTGATATTTCTTAACAAGGTTTATGCCGTAGCATTTCAGCAACACTATCGTTCAGTTTTCTGCAATTTGCTTTTCCAAGCAACACAGATAGGGTTTTCATGACCTTCCGGTTGCTATATAGGACTGTGCACAGGTTTGATGCCAAGTCTGTGTGAGTGCAAAAGACACAGGCAAAAGATACAGGCAGAAAGAGGACAGAGAGGGAGATTCATGAATCCCTGTAATGTCCCCACATTATTTATGTTCCTCCAGGCTACCTCCAGCTGTTAGTTCCCTTCAAGTTTCTTTTCTCTCTGAAAAGACTCAGTAATCCAATTTGAGACATATGACTGACAAAAATAATTAACTACAGTTGGCGGATCCTTTGGGATAAGGATCTGTTTTGTTTTGTTTTTTTAGATGGAGGGATGTTTATAATATTTATAAAACCACATTTTACTGCGATTGGGTGGGGGTGTTGTTTGGGGGACATCTTATACACAGCTTACCTCCAAACTTCCCAAACAACTGGATTTCAGAGAGGGGTGAATGGTTTATCAGAATTCCAGGCCCAAACAAATAAGATCCCAAACAGTTTTGCAATAAACACAAATCTCATGCATGAGAGAGGCAAATCCTGGGAAGGAGCCCGATAACTTATTGATTTGCTGTTAAATGCCTCATGGAGCGGTTTTCACCTTTCAGACAATAACACAAGGCTTTCGGTGGAAGTCTCTCCCGGGTGGGATTTAAACTGTTCAAACCAAATGATGTATGAATTAATCTGTCAAGCAATATAAAATAAAGTAATTACCTGTCAGGTTACAAACTGTCATCCATGGAGGAAAAAAAATAACAGTGGCGGAAAATCCATAAAGAATGGTAAAAAAAAGGATTTCCATGTAAAATATTTAATCCCACCTTTCAAAACTCTGGCTCGACCGAAGTCATTTCTGTGCAGCTTTCTCATTTATTAATTGGGGATTTTGCAGTTTTTCTTCTGTTTCATGTTGGCATTCGGCTCAAGTAGAGCAAGCACTATAAGACATTGGTGGTTTTATATTATATATATATTTTTACATACAGAAAT
>JAOYSI010002151.1:4999-16337 GCA_025775065.1 Hiodon alosoides
ACATTGCCCTTGGCTATACTGACTAAGGACATAGCTACAGGCCGCAGCACATTGCCCTTGGCTATACTGACTAAGGAAACAGCTACAGGCTGCAGCACATTGCCCTTTAATGGGGGGGGGGCAGCTTGGACACTTACTGCAAGGACACGGTGGAGGGCACGGATGAGGGAACTTTGACTCCGCCCCCGCTCTCCACCAACTCAATGGCCTGCTTCATCTCCATCTTGTGGTAGAAGGCAATGAGCTGTGGCTCCTTGGAGCGCTCGCCCGCTATCAGGCACTTCTTCACGTACGTCTTGTTAAACCGATTCAACCTGGGGGGAGACGCAATGGGACGCACAGGGTGAGAGAGAGAGAGAGAGAGAGACACAGAGACAAACATCCTCATTAATAACCCAGTGGTTGAAGCCTCATTAAAAACTCATAGGCTTTTGACCAGCCCACTACAGGGCTAGTTAACAACGCTGGCGCTGCCCCACACCTGAACAGCCACTAAACAGGTAGAGCAGAAGCCATTAAAAGACAGACGGAGACACACGTGGGGGGAAATATATTTATAAACAGTCCCCAAGTGTCACGATGACTCAGCCTGCTAATCCTGCTAATGACCGGTTGTCTGCTTTGATGAAGGACACATTCCTACTGTGGAGCAACAACTGCGCCCCCCCCCCCACTCTCGCCATGGCCTGCCCTACTCTCCCCGCTACACACAGCCTGGCCTACTCTCCTCACTACTCTCCACAAAGTCTGGCCTACTCTCCTCGCTACTCTCCCCGCTGCGCTCCGCCCTACTCTCCTCACGGCCTCGCCTACTCTCCTCACTACTCACAGCCTGGCCTACTCTCCTTACGGCCTGGCCTACTCTCCTTACGGCCTGGCCTACTCTCCTTACGGCCTGGCCTACTCTCCTCACGGCCTGGCCTACTCTCCTCACGGCCTGGCCTACTCTCCACACTACTCACGGTCTGGCCTAGTCCCCTCACGGCCTGGCCTACTCTCCACACTACTCACGGCCTGGCCTACTCTCCACACTACTCACGGCCTGGCCTACTCTCCACATTACTCACGGCCTGGCCTAGTCCCCTCACGGCCTGGCCTACTCTCCACACTACTCACGGCCTGGCCTATTCTCCCCACCACTTGAGGCCTGACAAGAATCCCAGCTCCACCTTGATGCTGGCGGACACTGACAGAGGGGCAGAGCACCTACTTGTCCTTCCAGTGGTGGTGTCCGTAGTGCCCACAGATGTCCTCAATGCCCGTCAGAAGATGGTCCAAGAACTAGGAGAGGGGTGGAGTAAGAGTCAGCAGTTTTTAAATGCGTTTTTCCTTGGAGTGGAAAGGGATCATTCAAAAAATTTTGTTTTTTTTCAATTTGGAGTAATTTAGAGTGGAAAAAAATGGTTCAGAAATAACAAAACTCGGGTAAGAAAGACAAGGAGAAAATGTAGAAATTCAATTAACTGAAAAGTCCACTGAAGAAAACAAATAAGATTACTTGCTAGCTTTGTCACTACCAACACAAATGAACTCATCAGGGCATTGACAACCGATCCGGCATTTCACACCGCCGGGATAGAGGTGTAGCACAGAACCTTTGTATGGAATTTAAATTGGACGCTAACAAGCAACAGTCTTTGAAAAGGCAGAATGCTCAATCAGTTGAAGCGAGAGGATTAGGACAGTCCATCAACAGAATCCACAGTGACATCTCTGGGACAAAAGGGATACACCCCGCCCCACTCTCCGGTGAACACTCACTCCAACAGAATCCACAGTGACATCTCTGGGACAAAAGGGATACACCCCGCCCCACTCTCCGGTGAACACTCACTCCAACAGAATCCACAGTGACATCTCTGGGGAAAAAAGGGATACACCCCTCCCCACTCCCCAACAGAAACCACGGCGAGTTCAACCAGGGGCAGTGAACCACTACAGAGGGTCGAAAAGTACAACGATGGAGACCAAGACGTTGGAGGTGCACTGGCACATGCTCCCAGAGGAAGTGCAATATGCCATACACAGCTGAGCTTCTGAAAACAGCTAAAAAGTTCATACAGCCACGTAGAGTGCCAGCACAGGGCCACTTTGAACGCGAGGAGGTTCTGGTGGAGCACATCTCAACACCCTAGGTGTTGCAGCCAGTATACAACAAAACACAATATACGTCCCTCAAGTTCATCCACCCCACCCAAAGCCTAAATTCCCATCCAGAGTCTGGCCAAAAGACGGACAGTGTGACGCCCGTGCGTCCAGAGTTCGTCCTAAAGTCGGACAGCATGCTGCCCCCCTAGGCCAATGCACAAAAAAAGTCAATTTAATTCTGTACTATGGAGAGCGATCGGCTGCCAGACCAAGGCAGAACCGTGCCGTTCTGGAACAGCTCTATCAGGGCAACTAATATAACCCCATTATAGGCCAAGTAACGGGGGGAACGGAACACATTACATAGATCAAACAAAAAACAACTGAGCGTAGAGTACAGCCAGGTGTGCTCCAGGAAAGTGGGCTACAGTTTCCATGCAGATGTCAAGATCATCCAACCGGGGACACTGAGTTCATACGTCTCAGGCCCACAGAATAACACAATAAATAAAACCAACAGGGAAGAAATTGGCCGTTTTACCGCTCCAGAAAGCTTACCAATTCTCCTCTAAAGCAGCTTTTCGTGAACCTAATTAACCTAAATGTATATAAATACGATAAATAGCTTGGGTCCAGTGTTACTCAAATAAAAGCCAAATAAATTACAAAATTGACCAAAGGCAATCATTTGAAACTTGTGATAACACAAAATAGCAGAATGGATGAATAAATGGAAGAATCGTAAGTTCCCTGTGTCTATAAGATGCATATATTTGTCTGTGGCAAAACCTAGCTACAGAAACAGGTTGATATTTAGCATAACCAAGCTACAGAAACTGGATGACCCAGACAACCTGGCAGCAAAATGAAAAAAACCACTGGGTGCTGAGAAAGCAAATATACCATGGTGTCATGGTGATATCTGATCAGAGTGAGACAGGAGATGTTCTTACACCTGCAGAGTGATTTACACCCACATTCAAAGACTTTCATTAAACTAAACTTGGAAAACACCGGATCAGGTAAGGACTACCAGCTCTACGGCAGCCTGCCACCACCCACCAGTTGTTCATTATTAGTTTATTACTGGTGAGGGTTTTTGTAAATTGTGGAATTTTATATCATCATTGGAAGTCTGAGGGCCCGGTCCGGGGGTTCCGTATAGTCTCTTACTAAACCCTCATTAGTAATAAACTAATAATGAACAGCGGTATTTGATGTGCTTTGCAGTCCGACTGGTGGGTGGTGGCAGGCTGCCGTAGAGCTGCTAGTCCTTACCAGATCCGGTCTGCCAATGTTTTCCAAGTTTAGTTTAATGAAAGTCTTTGAATGTGGGTGTAATTCCCTCTGCTGGTGTAAGAACATCTCCTGCGTCAGGGCGGCTCTGTGGAGAGCACGTAAATCTCCAGAAGAGCACCGGCCGGCAGCATCGGTGAGTCACCGCTTCACAAGCAGACTGTGATAGATGGTGGCCCGTTGTCACAGGGAACAGGGAACAGGGAACAGGAAGTGCCTGGAGGGGATTAGGAGAGCCCGTCGAGCCAAGGGCAAGAGGGGACACTTTCGCAGGTGTTAATGAAGCAGGACCGGACTCCTCAGTGCGATTACACACAGAATCTTCGTGAGAGGGGTAAGGCCAGCAAGAGAGGCGAGAGGGGCGGGGTGCAGCACTCTGTTTATTTCATCGTTTGAAGTCAATGATCACAACAAACACAGGTCACGCCACGGGTCAATGGGAAAGACAAACATGGAACACGTGTAAGCCGGTCGTACGCCAGAGTGAGGAGTAAAATCAGAGACCACCGGGTGCTGCTCCTGTCCCAGTGTAAACCAAAGACTGCTCATTGGGCCTGCAAGTTAGTAAATATATACACTAAAAGTCCCCACAGCCACAGAAACATGCAGGGTACCAACAGCCAATGTCAGATCTGGATTCAGTCACAAAGCAGCGCAGAAGCAGCAGTTGCAGGAGTGTCCACCGGGGGGCACTCACCTGGGTGTGGATCTCCTCATTTATGGAGCGCTTGCTCTCCTGCTTCTTCTTCACGGCCAGGAGTTCCACCAGAGGCTGGATCGTCATGCCCTGAAGGGAAAAGGAAGAGAGCCCATGGAATCAGAGGCCTTTAAAAGTGCGTAACATGCATCGGTCGCGTGCACTCGACCCAGGGCCCGTCATGCCTGACACATTGTGCTGCGCTGGGACGACTGGGGCGCTTTCACTGTCCTTTCCATGCTGCACAGCACAACAGCTGCGTCCACACAGGGGGTTCCACGCGGAAGGGTGAGGCTCAGGGCGTAGTCAGCGAAGTGCCTGTCACTCTGTAGCTCAGCTAGCAATACGCATGCAGCTGTCAAAACCTGCAGCGCCAACGCCACTGGAGCATGGCCATTAGAGCCCAGCGGCATTGTGGGTAAGATCTATAAGGCGGAACATCGACTCTTCCCAGGCTAAACCACAGAAACAGCCCAGAGCGAGAGGCCAGGCATGACCGTTTACAAAGGAACACCATGCTTCCTCACCTGTGCCCCCCCCCCCCGCCTAAGGTCTGAGACCATATCATACACGCATGCACGGGGCATGCTTACACATCCCACAAATGCAACCGCAGACCACAAGGGAGCTCTCACGAGCGGAGAGGGAGAGAGAGACAATTCGGAATCCTCTTGATGATCACTCCTGTTCATTTCTGTTAAAACGACTTCGCCATATTGATTCACGTCAAATCGACTTTGTGCGCGTTTGTGGGGGGGTTTAGTCCACTGAATTATGGACGGGAATGGTTCAAATCTATCTGAAGGACGTGTCGATCAAACTTGGAGTCCCTGTTCCGGCGCTCAAGCTTTTTCTAACTGTACTTCCTTGTTTTCGCCACACGAACTTGAAACTGAAAGTGAGAGAATCGGAGTTAGAGGGGTTTGTGTCAGGGTTTAGTGTGGTTTCTAAACAGAGTCATCGGCTCTTTAAACGGAACAGCAGTGTGTGCGTGGTCATATCCCGACTGGGTGACCGTTAGAAATTAGGTTTCAATGCGTACTATGGAAAAAGGCTCAAACATCAAGAACACCTTCTGGTAAAACCCCAGCTACAAAACACAGGGCTTTCACTTCCCTTTCCATTGCCGTTTGGTCTTTAAATCGAAAGGTTACTGCCTGTGAGTATTAACGCTTAACCTGCGGCGCCCACCTGCACAAAGACAGTGAAGAAGATGACGGTGATGATGGCGGTCAGAAACATGTTCCTCACGGGGAAGTCTTCATCATTCAGCAGGTACCCCAGGGAGAATGCAATGGCGCCACGCAGGCCACCATAGGCCACGATGAACTGGTCCTTGGTGGTCAGCTTCACGATGCGGAATTTGTTGATGACATAGGTCAGGCCCACCACCCCTGGGGGAGGGTAAAATAAAACATTGGGTTTAATAACCCTGCAAAGAAAATCGACTTCAGGGTTCCCAATTTCAAGAAACTAACAAAGCATATCTGGGCTGCCAAATAAACACACAGGAAGTCAAAAAAAGACAAGAGGGGGAGGAAATTTGACTGTTCTGTACAATGTCAAAATGATTAAGTTAGGCATTACAATGATGCTGGCGTGATGGACACTGACAACGGTCATGCTAACAACAGGAAATTAGTTTTTATTGAAATTCACAAAATTTAAGACCAAAACAAGCCGAATTACATTGTGTGATATCAGTAGGTTAATAAGCGTATGATTAAAAATTTTTGGCATCTATGAGACAGCTCAACTTTAATACACTGATCACTAATTTCACATGAGACAGAAGGCTACAGAAGCTGATTTGTCACACCGTGTCTACTGGGTTGCCATGCGCCCAGACAGAGCATTGTCACATGAAAGCCGATGCACGCGTGTCCCCAGGGTGACTCACCCAGAACGCGGGAGACAAGGCAGAAGACGACGGTGGCCGTGACGAAGGTCCAGTTCCACGCGTGCGGCCCAGCCACCGTGGAGACGCCCAGGAAGATGAATATCAGTGTTTCGCTCACGCTGCTCCACATCTTCAGGAAATACTTGATGGTGGTGTGGGACTTGTGGGAGATGTTGGCCTCCACGTAGGGCCGCATCACGGCGCCACAGGCAATCAACCTGGTGGAGGAGTGGGGATGAATTGGGTCACAGCCGGGTTTCGTCTACCTGACCCTGGAGGGCAGCAGTGACCAAACCTCCACGCTGATTAAATTCCGCTAAACCCCTCCACTTCCACCATGCTCCCACTAGGAGCACATCTGAGAAGTCTTGAATTGAATGCACTGAATTACATCCCATAGCCAACGGTCCCTAATTTGATACCTCGGCCAATGGGGAGTACTGAATTACATATCCTAGCCAACGGTAGAGTCCCTGATTAGATATGGCAGCCAATGGGGGGTACTGAATTGGATCGTTCCGCTGATAGTGGAGTTCCGGAATACATTCTATGGCAGATGGTGAATCTGACTTAAGGGAACAGCACAAGCTATCCAATCATTTTAGGAAAAACACAAAGGGCCAGATTCCGTCAGAAAATGGAAAGGTGTGCTTAGACACGTCACCCTAGCAGCCATCAACACGTCCAGCACACAAAGCATGTGTGAGGGCTAGAGAGAGGTTCCAGCTGTTGGACAACACCCACCATCCCAGAAGCCTTTGCTCAGTGCCACTCTGAAGTGACACGCTGAAGTTCCAGTGCAGTGCTGCACCAATTCCAGAACCGTCTTCGGTTCCTATCCGTTCCTATTATATGTGCATTTCACATGGCATGTGGGAGGTGTGTCAGATTGGCAGTTTTGATTGGTTTGCAGAATCTGCGCATGCATGGTATATCACAGGCAGTTTGTTTAATAATGAACACTGCAATACTAACAAGGCAAAACCCTACAAAACTCTTGTGCAACAGCAGTTCCGTTTTACTGTCTGAAAGCATTTTGTCTGAACTTTTGCTTCACGCTGTCAATTGTTTACAGACCAGCAAAACAATGTCCAAGACATCTAAACGGTCTTTCAGCAGTTCTAAACATGAAACATGAATATGGAATGATTCCCAGCTATAGAGCTCAGGAGCAGACCGGATGCAATTCCTTGACAAGGCCGGTAATTTGAAAAAGCTAAATTTAGGCACACCTTCTACACCTTACTGGAGAAAGGTAGCAACCAGTTCCTATTCACACTTCACCTAGGGCCAAATTAATACCTTGTAAATCTTTGAATCACATTTTAATCTCAATGCCTTTTCCAGTTGTTTACATGTTGTATAACAACAGCTAATAATGCTAATGTGGATTTCATTAATTTGACCTTGATGTGGAGGTGCTCCACAAAACTTCTGGTGGCAGGGGGCCAGTGCTATTGGCTAACAGGCCAAGCAACACAAATGGTCACCTTAAGACTGGCAGGTCAGCTTACCGCCACTGGCGGGACGACTGACTACAATCCAGCCTTTAGACTCTATGCTTGGTTATGTTGGACCCACACAATGACCCGACCCAGGTGAAACGTGAAACATGCAGAGTCTCCGACAGGGGGCAAATACCTTTTCACTGTGGGGAAAATGTATGTTTGACTGTTTTATTGTGTTATGTTTTATAAGTTAGTGTGTCATGAGTTGGTGCTTAAATATGTGCTCATTATAATGTGTTTTATTCTCCGTTAAGGTTCTACCTCATCGTGAGTGGGGCAGCGACAAAGTTCGACAAGATTAGACAAGCTGATCACGTAAACAATGTTTAGCAGCAGGAAACAGACGGGGTACTGCTGTAAGAGAGAGAAAGGGTTTTGTGTGAGATAGCAGCAGTACGCAGTTGCCATACTTAGCTCTTGTGTGAGGATAACAGGATAAGGTTACTCAGCAGAAACATGCAGTAATCAAGGGGATTAAGGGAAATGCAGAGTCATGCAGGGTGTAACACATGTGGATTCTATAATGTGTTATGATTGTCTATGCAACGACAGAACTCTTTCGGTTGTTCCTAAGAGGACAGACAAACATTTTCTCTTGAGTTCAATTAATACCAATTCTGTTTGGAAAATCTCTGCCTGATCTTACATTACTGTTAGTGCGGATCCTTTTTTACACGCACGCACGCTCTTGCACGCAGGCTCACACACGCAGGCACAAGCAGTTTCGCGCACGCTCACGCACGCACAAGCAGCACAAACGTCCGGTCACCTAATCACCGGGTCCCCAGCGGGAAGGGCAGGGACGGCGAGAGCACTCACGCCATGATGCCGGAGAGGTGGAACACCTCGGCCGAGAGGTAGGCCATGTAGCTGTAGAGGAAGACGAAGAGCGGCTCGATGACGCGGATGTGTGAGGTGAAGCGGGAGGTGAAGGCCGCCAGGATGCCGTAGATGGTGCCCACCAAGACTCCGCCCAGCGACACCACCAGGAAACAGACCACACCCAGGAAGACGTCCAGCATGGTGACCGAGCCCACGCCGGCGTACTCCTCGAACAGGTGGTACAGCACCTGTGCAGGGGGGCATCACATGACATGAGCATTCTCAGACTCTACGTCGAGACCAGGTGCTTTCAAAAACCACACAACAAACCGTGTTCTTTCGGTCAGCACGATGACAACACAGCAATACTGACTATTCCCTGAGGACAGTGACCATGGCAACGACCTAGGTGGCAGACACTGAATTACTAGCAAGAGCACCCTGTTCTTTCCCCACCGGGGGGCTCATTATGATAATTGTCACTGCACAACAACAGCCACTTATCACTGCCCTCCAGTGATAAACGGGAAGCTGGCAAACTTCTGGTCTCACTTCATCTCCACAGTATGTTTTAATAGGGGGATGGCCCAAATCTCACATTGCGATATTTTACACATCTTTGAAGCCAATATAATATCATGAGATATGTACACCGTGTATATGTACCATAACTGACATACCATAATGTCAGAAATAACATTATGACCACTGACAGGTGAAGCGAATAACACTGATAATCTCGTTATCATGGCACCAGTCAGTGGGTGGGATATATTAGGCAGCAAGTGAACATTTTGTCCTCAAAGTTGATGTGTTAGTTCAGAGTTTTGCAAAGAAAGTTTAGGTGTCAGTGAGAACAGTTTCCTACATAATCAAAAGGCACTTGGAAACTGGAGGAAACTGACAGGAAGTGGTCTGGCCAACCTAAAGCCACAACAGAATCCGAAGACAAGTTTCTTATTTTCTTCAAAATAAGAAAAAGAGGCTTGCCTGGGCCATGAGGCACCGCCAGTGGACTACTGAAGACTGGAAGAAGGTCTTTTATGGACCGATGAATCAAAATTTGAAATCTTCAGATCATCACGCAGGGTTTTTGTCCGCTGTCGAGTAGGTGAAAGGATGGTTCCTCGATGTGTGACACCAACTGTCAAACATGGAGGAGGAAGCGTGATGGTCTGGGGCTCTTTTGCTGGATCCAGAGTCGACGACTTGCACAGTGACTAGCACCTTGAAACAAAACTGCTACCAAAGCATTTTGCAGCACCATGCAATACCCTCTGGTATACACCTAGTTGGTCAGGGGTTCATCCTACAGCAAGATAATGACCCAAAACATACCTCCAGGCTATGTCAGAACTACCTTAGAAGAAAAGAACAAGACGGTAGGCTTCAAATCATAGAATGGCCAGCACAGACTCCAGACTTAAACCCCATTGAGCTAGTTTGTGATGAACTGGACAGAAGGGTGAAACCAAAGCAACCTACAAGTGCAACACATTTGTGGGAACTTTTGCAACAGTGTTGGGAAGAACTTTCCGAACAATACTTGATTTCCATTGTAGAAAGAATGTCAGGAGTGTGTTCGGCTGTTATATTTGCAAAAGGTGGCTATTTGAGTCAAATTTTATTTTTATTTTATTTTGTTAAACAAAATGATACCATTATTTATTTTTTTATCTCCAATTGTTATTTGTTCTATGGTTTAATTTCAGAGTACATTGAGCCATTAAACTGCGTAAAATAAAAACTGGGAAAATGGAGGTGTTCTAAAACTTTTGACCGGTACAGTGTGTGTGTGTGTGTGTGTGTGTGTGTGTATATATATATATAACTAGGCGTATTTCGAAAACAATTTCTAAGACCAGAAAGGATTATAAAGAACAAGTTACTTAAAACAAACCAGAGAGGAATGGAACTGCTCTTCAAAATCTTTTTATTGTACAATATCTCCTGAATTTATTCAACATACAGTTGAAGTTGAACTCAAGTTTGTGAACCCTTTAGAATTACCTATATTTCTGCATAAATATGACCTTAAACATCATCAGATTTTCACACAAGTCGTAAAAGTAGATTTAACAAATTAACCCAATTAAACAAATGAAACAAAAATATTATACTTGGTCATTTACTCATTGAGGAAAATGATCCGATATTACATATCTGTGAGTGGCAAAAGTATGTGAACCTCTAGGATAAGCAGTTAATTTTAAGGTGAAATTAGAGTCAGGTGTTTTCAATGGGATGACAATCAGGAGTGAGTGGGCACCCTGTTTTATTTAAAGAACAGGGATATATCAAAGTCTGATTTTCACAGCACACGTTTGTGGAAGTGTACCATGGCACGAATAAAAGATTTCAGAAGATCTCAGAAAAAGAGTTGTTGATGCTCATCAGGCTGGAAAAGGTTACAAAACAATCACTAAAGAGTTTGGAATCTGATGATGTTTTAGGTCACATTTATGCAGAAATATAGAAAATTATAAAGGGTTCACAAACTTTCAAGCACCACTGCACATATACTTAGGTTGAAGGCATTAAAACTAATTTTTTAACCACTCCACAGATTTCATATTAACAAACTATACTTTTGGCAAGTCGTTTAGGACATCTACTTTGTGCATGACACAATAAATTTTTCCAACAATTGTTTACAGATTGTTTCACTTTTAATTGACTATATCACAATTCCAGTGGGTCAGAAGTTTACATACACTAAGTTAACTATGCCTTTAAGCAGCTTTGAAAATCAGCTTGAAAAATGTCAAGCCTTTAGGCATTTAGCCAATTAACTTCTGATAGGCTAACTGGAGTCAACTGGAGGTGTACCTGTGGATGTATTTTAAGGCCTACCTTCAAACTCAGTGCCTCTTTACTTGACATCAAAAGATGCCAGCCAAGACCTCAGAAAAAAAAAAAAAATTGTAGACCTCCACAAGTCTGGCTCATCCTTGGGAGCAATTTCCAAGCGCCTGAAGGTACCACGGTCATCTGTACAAACAATAGTACGTAAGTATAAACACCATG
>JAOYSI010002152.1:2858-16337 GCA_025775065.1 Hiodon alosoides
TTAAGCAGCGGATAACAAGTCATGCTTAAACAGTGTGTAACAAGTCATGCTTAAGCAGCGGGTAACAAGTCATGCTTGAGCAGCGGGTAACAAGTCATGCTTAAGCGGCGGGTAACAAGTCATGCTTAAACAGTGTGTAACAAGTCATGCTTAAGCGGCGGGTAACAAGTCATGCTTAAACAGCGTGTAACAAGTCATGCTTAAACAGTGTGTAACAAGTCATGCGTAAGCAGTGGGTAACAAGTCATGCTTAAACAGTGTGTAACAAGTCATGCTTAAACAGTGTGTAACAAGTCATGCGTAAGCAGTGGGTAAGAAGTCATGCTTAAACAGTGTGTAACAAGTCTTGCTTAAGCAGCGGGTAAGAAGTCATGCTAAAGTGGATTGATAGTCAGATAGTGCCAGTTTGAGGCTGTTTAAAAATCTGTCAGCGGTCATAATGAATCAGCATGCACTTTGAAAGCTATTAGGAATGTCAAGACTGTCATAAAAATAACCCCCTTCTATCACTACACAAAAGGTGCATGGTCCTGTAACTAAAACACCGTAAACATAATTATTTCCCTAACTGAAGTTGTTTTATCTATCGGTACAAAACAATGACATCCAGTGGTATAAACTGGCCATTGCACAAATAGCTCTCGTGACTGCAACAATCATTGAGATATTTCTTAAATTAAACGTATATTTTCTTTATTTTACTATAAATAATATTTTAAAAAGCTGACCTATTTAGTATTTTGTGGATGTGCGACCACACATTACATAAAATTTTGATTTTCAGGAATTATCACTTACCTTAAGAGAAAGTTTTATATGTGAATATTTTTTAATAATTCCAGGTGAAATTGGTGTGACCTGGTTTAGATTACAATCTAAAAAATACCAATATACCCAAACCCCCCGTTGTCAGTGCGGTCAGTATTTTTAAATATACGTATTTATCAAATTAAATAACATGACTGCCTGTTTTTTCACCCAAATACGTATTTTTTTGTTTCAAATTGTCAGTATAAGTAATACAAAACTTTGACTTAGAACTTTAAACATATTCATGTATTTTACTAAAGATTGATAATTACGTATTCTAAAGCATTTATACATTTGGCAGAATATCATAGTATTGATAGGCCTACAATTACTTTTTTTTTTTTTTAAACAACTTTTTATTTATGTAAATAATGGAAAATGGCGATTACATAATAATAATAATAATAATAATAATAATAATATGGGATTCTATATAAGGAAAACAAGAGTCTAAACCAATTAGATGTAAAGCACGTTCCCCCATCGGAATCGGACTTCAAAGCGACGAAGTAAAAGACGAGAGTTGTAAAGTTTTAAAGCCAGCTCGTTTCGAAGGGGCAGGTCGCTTTGTTGGCCAGTGCAATGTAGTTTTTGTAGTTTTAGCGATAGATCTTAAATAGAATTCCGCTTGAGAACAAACTACAATTCTACCAGGTCG
Source organism: Hiodon alosoides (assembly GCA_025775065.1). NCBI lineage: Eukaryota > Metazoa > Chordata > Actinopteri > Hiodontiformes > Hiodontidae > Hiodon > Hiodon alosoides. The sequence goes on from JAOYSI010002152.1 coordinate 4,327, forward strand.
CCCGGGGGGACATCCAACTCAAAAGAGAGAAAGGTTAAAATTGCTGAGACAGGCATACATAGGCTATGAGAAACGAATACGGTAAGACCTTTGAATATCTACCCGTAAGAAAACGAAACATCACAGTTGTCACAGTTCATCGATGCATACGATTTTTGTCATGTCTAGAAGGAAATTTTGTCGCAAATTGTATAAGACAGCGACATTGTCAAAATTTCCATGGTAAACGTTCTGTTCCCGTTGTAATCTGATGACACCAATGTTACTAGCCGTTCTAGTTTGGTGTTTGTGATTGAAAGATAAACTATATATGAACTACACAACTTTGAGAAATAAAATCAGAAAAGAGTCCTAAACCTGTTCACATTACCTGGCAGCTGTATGACTGTTGGAAGGTTACAGATATTGTGAAGTTAATGCATGCTATGTGATACAATTTGATTTTTTATCATTGTTGTTAACTTTCACTGTTATAACAGTGTTTCTGGCCAACCATTATTAGGAACTGAGTATTAACTAAGATGAATGGCGTAGGCATACATACAAAATAAGTGGTCTTATCCCGGCAGTTCATGTAAACCCTTTGCTAATGTTTAACTCCATCTCTGTGTTAGGTAAAACGTTTGGAAACCAAGAAAGAAGCATCTCCGTTCAGCAACAATGGAGAGTGAAATGCAATTTGACTGGACATTTTAGGTTTAAAGGGGCCTGACTGCGTTTATAAGTTGCGAGCTCAGACATATTGTTGAAAAAGTAAATGTTGCTAGTTTGCATCACGTGGATCGCACCCTTTTTAACACATTTTGATACACTTCAGCTTCACACAGACGCTGTCATCAGTTAAAGAGGGTACCATTAAGACATGGTGGACAGGGATGATTCGGAGAACACTGCTCCGCCAACTCGGGCCGGCGAGCGACCAACTCGGGCCGGCGAGCGACAAACGCAGAAGTGGTCGGTCATCTTCCTGTGCTTCTATGGTTTTATGTCCCAGCTGAAACCTGGGGAACCTTTCATTACCCCCTTGCTGCTGAGCACAGAGAAGAACTTCACCAGAGAACAGGTCAGTGACGTCTTCTGACAGCCCCTGGACACGTAGCCAAAGGCCACAATCTTAGTCATGTGACTGGGGTGGGTAAACGTTATTTTTTTATGAATCATGAGGTAGACGCACTTGGGATTATTGGGAAACTTATTTACACATTTCCATATATTTGAAATTAATTTTTACATTTTGTGCCCCATTTGAAATTGCAAGTTGTGCTTATGAATCTCAGCTCGTCTCCTGTCACCACATATCCATTTTTATTTACCATGATCTATAATTCCATCACATTTGTTTTAAAGGACAGATGTTTACATATATTTCTTTTAAATCCCAGCACTGCTGCTGTATCTGTGCAAGGTACGTCACTGAGAGCAGAACGTTTTCTAAGAAAAATAATAGTAATAAAAGACATACCTCTACAGCTAGCTTTCTTTTAGGTAAAAAGAATAAATAACCTCTTGGCCATTATTTTACCACACTATTGGCGCTTGTTCACTAGCTTGGCCAGAACATCTCCAGAAAGCAGACACGCCCTATACCAGGGTCAGATTTACTTACTGGCGTGCGATTCCCTTAATGAGACCACGCTCAAGAACGTCCAAATTAATGACTTTTAAAAAGTGACAAAAAAAGCCGTCAAGAGTTTTCTTTCTTCCTGTCTTTGTTGTGTGTGCTGCTTGCTTTCTAAGTAGATTCACTCGTTAATCTCAGTTTTGAATTACTAAGGTGGAAAAAACTGAGATTCAGCAGCACTTAACAAACCTGCCCTACAATGTCAAACTTGTTTACTTTGTAGCTGATGCCATAAAGAGCATGGAAGTGGACTTTAAGCTCGTGTTGATGTTGATTCAAGGGCAGTTTGCTGTAAATCGCTGTCAGACAATCTATACTAGTATGCATGTTTGCTGGAGTTGGAAATAGTGTCTTCATCAGACGACTTATTTCATAATGTTACCATAAATACTTACATAGAGACTTCACGATGAACAGTTACACTACAATATGGTAGCACTGTTTGTATTATGGACACTTAGTTCCAAAGTGGAGTTGTTACATGTTACCTGTGAACAGGTCTGCCACAACAATGGAATCTTCTATCGAAAGAGTTCATTCTTAGCGATTCATAATATGCTAATACATCTAAAAAGAAAAGGAAAATTTTTATTTTAAATTCCTTTGTTTGCAGTGATTTATGAAAAAAGTACACATCACATATAGATAAAATGCCGAAAAAAGAGCAAGTACTGGAAATAAACAATCTTTGGGGCCAAATTAAATAATTTTGCCAGACCTGTCCATTCCACCCATCAATTTGTCACAATACAATGCATATATATATATATATATATATATACACGCTATAATACTACAGATGTACTGAACGCTAACCAAACATAAGCATATATACACAATAATACTACAGATGTACTGAACGCTAACCAAACATAAGCATATATACACACACTATAATACTACAGATGTACTGAACGCTAACCAAACATAAGCATATACACACACACTATAATACTACAGATGTACTGAACGCTAACCAAACGTAAGCATATATACACTAATACTACAGATGTACTGAACGCTAACCAAACGTAAGCATATATACACTATAATACTACAGATGTACTGAAGTCCTTTTCCCATCCGCCTGGCAGGTGACCAATGAAATCAGCCCTGTGATCAGCTATGCCTACTTGGCCATGCTGGTTCCCATCTTTCTGCTGACGGACTACCTGCGCTACAAACCCCTGCTGGTTCTGCAGAGCCTCAGTCACGTCTCCATCTGGCTGCTGCTGCTCCTGGGTACCACGCTGCTGCAGATGCAGTTCATGGAGGTCTTCTACGGCGTCACCATGGCAACGCGAGTGGCCTACTCCTCCTACATCTTCTCGCTGGTGACGCCCGCCCTGTACCAGCGCGTGGCCAGCTACTCGCGCTCCTCCCTGCTGCTGGGCCTCTTCGTCAGCTCCACGCTGGGTCAGCTCTGCGTCTCCCTGGGTGGGATCCCCTACCTGACCCTGAGCGCCGTGTCCCTGGGCTTCGTCTGCTTCACCCTCCTGCTCTCCTTCTGCCTGCCCTGGCCCAGACGCAGCATGTTCTTTAACCCAGCGCACTGGGAGGAGACTGCACACTTTGAGCTGGACAAGATAACGGACTCCAGCCCCGTCTCCCCCTCCTCGTCCCCCCAGCCGGCGGCGGCGTCCTCCGGGAGGGGCTCTGTGTTCTTCTCCATAGTGAGAGAGCTACGCGACGTGGTGCGGATTCCCAGCCTGCGGCTCTGGAGCCTGTGGTGGGTTTCCAGCTCCGCTGGGTACTACGTGGTTCTGTTCTACATACACATCCTGTGGAACCAGCTTTACCCAGCCACTGAGAACAAGCATGTCTACAACGGCGGCGTGGAAGCAGCCTCTACTCTGCTAGGTCGGTGTACTGGATCGCCACAATGGTGTTGAACTACAGGTTTATACTGAGCTGTATATTAGGTGCAACATAAAATACTAAATATTTTCTTTCCATTTTTGAATACGTATTTATAAATACGTTTGTTTGGATATTCTGACATTTATCAGATCTGTAGTTACTGATTACATCTGGTTTTGTAGAACACTGAAGCTGTGACTATAAATGATCTGAAATGTGTAAAGTCATATTTCTTGAGCGAGCATGTTCTGGGTGTGCCCAGGGGTTTGCATGTCGTTTGCGGCTGGGTTTGTGAAGATAAAGTGGGACTTGTGGTCGGAGCTGTTGATCAGTTTCATCACTGCTCTGCAAGCTGGCCTGCTGCTCCTCATCGTCACCACCAACAACATCTGGGTCTGCTATTTGGCCTACATCCTCTTCAGGGGCTTATACCAGTTCCTGATGCCCATTGCCACGTGAGTGTCGCTCCAGTCCGCGGTAAAGTGTTTCCTCTGATGGACCATGTGTGCGTTTAATCACAAAGTGGAGATCTAGACTCGGCCACGGCCAACATAAGGTATAGCCAACCAGTAGAAACCTACCCAATAAATAAGAAACTTTTTTCGGCTGAAGTTTGGTGGGTTTTCGCTACGTTCAGAAAAAAATATGTATAAAACATCGTCCATCTTTGTTTTACATGAGAAGGTTATTGACAATCCTTATTTCACATCTACTTATTTTTATTCTAGATGTTTGTGTCTGTTTAAAGGGAGGTTGTATTTTTTCGTTGCGTCTGTGTCTGAAATGAACTGTGTATGAACTCAGATCTGACTGTTTGCCTCTATAATATTCATGTTGCACTTATGTTAGAATGGACCATGTTATAACTATATTAAACTTTTATCAGGTTCCAGATTGCCACCTCTCTTACTAAAGAGCTGTGTGCCTTGGTGTTTGGAATTAATACCTTCCTTGGGGCTATTCTTAAAACCCTCATCATCATCACTGTGGCAGACAGACGGGGCTTGGGACTACCAGTTTACTCCCAGGTAGGGCTAATCTATCCCAGCTCCTAACCTACATTACTAATTGAGAGGTTTGTGTAATCAAGTACTGATAAATAACGGATAAAAAGTTGTGATCCGAGTTGTGTGTAGATCTGAGTTATGTGTATAAGCAGATTCATAACCGCTATGAAACTGCAGTTACATTTCTGTAGGTTATTCTGGTTTATATATAGGTAGGTAATATTTTCACTTTTATTCTATATGAGTTTTGGAAAACAGTCATTTACAATGTCCAGATTTTATAGGATACATTTTTGTAAGTGTTTTTTTGTAAAGGCCATGCTTGCTGTGGGGAGATATCGCTCACTAACGGAATCCTTTCGTTTCGTTGCAGTTCTTGGTTTACTTTTTCTACTACACCTTACTAACCGTCATCTTTCTGGGCTCTGCTGCCTGGGTCATTGTTAAGCACTACTGCAACAAGCCAACGGGGGGCGCCGCTAATGAAGTCAGTCCTTTGGAGAATAATCTCAACCAGCCAGACCAGCTGGTCAACGGGGCCAACGTCAAGACCTGAATGGCACATTTTTATGTTCATTTTCCCGTGAAAATAAGAAGCACTTCCTATCTCAGTCGGAGCTTTGGGCCATTACATTTCTATAGAAAAACTAGCTTTAAGGATCTGTTTTAAAAACCATAGTCTTCATTCCTGGAGGGTAAATTTAGAGTTTAAGTTATTTGCTGCTCCAAACAAAATCTTCACCGTCTCACTTGAAATTTAATTAATAAATGTTTAGATTTTGTATTTTCAATTATCTTTCTATTATATAATTATAGATAAATGTACTATAATCAAAATTAAATGACATTTTATGTGCTAAAAAAAATATATATATATAATGTATTATATGTATATTGTATTCAATACATTTTATACAAATAAAAACACTGATAGGAAAACAGTATTAAAGAAAATGTGTCTCTTTTTTTAAATGTTGGTGAAATTGGTAATATTACTCTGCGGTCTTTTTTATTTTTATCTCAGTTTTGCAGATTTTACTTAGCTCAGATAAAATGAGTGCACAAATGCACCGCTCTCAGTCAGGAGTGAGTACAAATTTAAGTGCTTAAAAGTAGCATACTGCCAGCGGACATAGCATTGGCATGGCTGGGGCAGGCACTGACCGTAAGTGGGTAGTGACCTGAGGATGGTTTGTTCATCCATTTGAAATATACCAATGGGATGCCCTTTTTTCAGGCACAGAATTTTGTCTTGCATGCTCATTATTTAATTATTGCTAACATCCTAATAGGACAGCCTGCAATGACATCTGCTATGAATTCAGGGTTTTACATAAATGTGTATTCTTCTTAAAATGCATCATTCAATAAATACTATGAATTTTTTGGGATAAGAACCAAGCTTTCGTGTTGGTAGGTGTTGTTTCCATTTTGATATTGTTTTCAGTTTGTATGAAGCTTAGAAGCTCAGGAGTGTTATTTCTGGTTCTAACAAAGCAACATTTGGAGCGTCTATTCAGAATGCATAGTCCAACTCATTTAACTTCATGACAAACATCGGGAAATACTGAAATGCATCATTAAGGCTTACAGCTCAATCTGTAGTGAACAATGAAAACCAAACTGAGCAGTAAATAGTCATGGTAAAACACAGAAAGGGCCGTACCTGTGATATGATTTCTGCTTCCTGCATACGCCTGCTCTCATTGATTTAAAAACCCTAATATAGACACACACACACCGTGTAACGGGACACCTACCTCTGATCATTTTTTTCCTTCCCGTTCCAAGAGATAGCGGAATCTCTTCTAAAACCAATGTACAAACAGTGAACTTCATAAACGTGAACTTTTCTTAATGTAATAACCTCAAATAACTTTTACTTTGATCAAAGATTCTATTTGATATGCAAAAAAAAAAAGAGTTGCCGTTTCCCTCTTTAAAACGGCCTCATGCCCTTTTGATAGATAAAGGATATACAAAAAATATCGAAATTGAATAAGCTATAGTCCTGCAGGTCATAAAAATCAGAATGAATTTATTGAAAGACAAAATTAATTTATTCAGTGCCTCAGAGAAATGGTATAGCACATAGGAGTTACAAAATGAAATGAAATCCACAGGTTCGTATCGGCCCTGCCTGAATAAATCAGTAGCATTGCAGGCGCTAATCTCAGACAAGAGCATTCAAGGGGTAACAAAGGGTCTTCAAAAAACTCTCCCAACTCCCAATCTCATCAGCAGTGGCCTCAACTCAATGTAGCACCAAAACCAGTGGAAACTGTGGTTGTAAAATTACACAACAGGGCTCGATGGATGGATCGATCAGCCGCATCGCTTTTTTATGGGTCCTATTTCCATCATTGGTGAAGGAAATTCTCACATTCTGATTGAACACTAAACACAGACAACCGGTGGAAATTTTAAAAATTAAAAGTCAAATAAACGTACATTATTAAATTTTAAAAGATATAATCACATTTTTACATACCTGTGATTCTTTACATACAAGTATACCAATAATTCTCCTTTTGCTTAAATTGTTAAAAAAAAAAAAAAAAAATTATCGTGGAGGGTAATATTTGAGGAAAAGCTATTTTCCCAGAATCTTTTTTTTCCGAATTCCCTCCAATGATCATTCAAGTGAAAGTTATTCCTCTCTCTTAACATATCGTCCGTTGTCTCATAATAACCAGCTGTGGAATGCGAATGGTTCTGACAGTGTCACAAAAACTGAAAGTATACTTTGTTTCACCACATTTAACTTTCGAAATAAATACTGTTTTTTTTTTTTTTTTTTAAGTCTTAAAATATTCTTTGAATATTGCTATAATCCTCAATATCCAACATTCCTTGGATGGAAAAAAATAACAAAAAAAGAGGAAACTGTTAAACAAAAAATATGTAGCTAACGCTGGTTACATATACCGATTAAAAGACTCCTTTTAAAGTGACAAAAACAACAAAAACAACAAAAACAAAAACATTTCCTATACAAAATTTAAACATAGCCACAGTTAGCTTTTCTTCTCTCTGGTTAAACCCCCTACGACAGTATGTGCCAAATCCCTTACGAAAGAGCAAACACTTCGCATTTTGGTTCGACCCATCTCTTTGGCATCGCAGAGGAAAGGATAAAACGCTAAAACTCTGGCTCTGCCAGGCAGGAACCACAGAGTCATTTCAAAATGTGTATCTTTCTTTAGTTAACGAGACAGGCCAGATTTGAGCGGATGCAGTAGCTTTAACGGGACCGGACCGGGTTTTATTTTTTGGACTGTGAGATGTAACTGTTCTCGATACACAGGACGATGTAGGAGTTGGAGCAGCTGCTGGTCGACTGCTGGAGAAGTCTCCCAGCCAGCAGTGAAGATGCCAGTCCTGTCACGGCAGGCTCGTCTGTCCGCCACGTCTCACAGTAACTGTCTGTCTGACGGTGACCCTTGCTGCTTGAGCCATGCCAGACCATTTTTTCAGGCCTTTCGGAGATGACGGAAAACATTAACCGGCATAAAAATTAACCTTGGATAACATCAGCTTAATTAAGTGAGTACGATATACAGTGTCTAGAAGGTGTAAGAAGTTCTGATGTCATTTTTCACCCCTGGTTAACACGGTTATTATTTGATGCGTAATTATATCATCTGCTTTAAGAAGCAAAATAATCAGTGATCAGTATCAGTGAGCTAGATTTTATGCCATTATGAAGGCCATAGTGTAATAAATGATCCAAATAAGCTAAATATTACCTATTGCCCTCTGTTGCAGGCCAAGGCTTAGATATCTAAACTTTATCAGCAAACGATTTAGATACGAGTCTAATATCTAATACACTGTGACTTACCATGAACTGTCTTTGAGGATATCTCTGCCATCAAACGAGTAGATGGGTGTATTGTCCTTCATCTTGCTTTCAGACTCACTGAAGAGAGACTCCCAATTGTTGTACAGAATTTGGTCCTAGAGAGCAAAGAAACACCGAACCAACTGAGATCGACAGGCAGAATGCAGACAACAGTTTAAGACCCCAATGATCAGTCGCGACTCACGGTAGCAGACTTTGGTAAAAGGCTAATGAATGTTTTAACATTGGCTCACATGGCTGGTTTGAGAATTTCCCTCAGAGCAGCACCATGTGCTGACTGAACTGGAACTTGAGCAGAAGAAGTTTGCGCACCTTGAGGTTGACGATGGGCAGTCTGTCCCGGTCAGATTTTCTCACGATGCTGTAGAGGTCCTGCAGCTTGGAGGACAGGAAGGCGCGGAACGTGCCCTTTAGCCCCACGGCGCGGGCCTGCTGAAAACACAGGAAGTCCGCCCCTCGGATTCCTCGCATGTTGCCCACTTGTGGCATGTTAAGGGCAATCAAATGTAGCTGGTGAGAAAACGGGCACACGTGAATCAAGGGAAAAGCCATAACAAACGGCACACAGAAGTAGTGTCATGTCAACTAGACTGAACAACTAAAGGTGTCTGATTACTCACTCCCGGTCCAGAGGTGTGCACGTGGAGAGCGGGCTGGGTTTCGGGAGCACTGGGTCGCTGTTGAGGGGTGCTTGGGTACCTTCTGTCTGGCTGTGCAGAATAGCGAGGGTCGGGCTGTACAGGGTACCTAGTGTCAGGCTGTGCAGGGTTGTATCTGGTATCTGGCTGTGGGGAATATCGGGGATCGGGTTGATGGGAGTATCTGGAGTCAGGCTGGGAAGGGTATTGGAAATCTGGTTGGGAAGGCTCCCTCCGGGGGATCTGGATGGGCCGGGTATCCGTACTGCTGTGGGAGAACTGCTCGGCGCCGTTGTTGCCAGAACGGTCCTGGGAGTAATGCACCACGGGGGGTGGCTGGACAGCTGCTACTTCATTGTCCTTTGAATTGAAAAAAAACCTTTTACGTTTTTAAGTGCTTTTGAATACATTAGAGCATACACTTGAAGCAGAGTGAGTCAACAATTTTGCCAAGAATTTCTTTCCCGGATACTAATATATTTGAAAAACATATTTATACGTATATAAAATATACACATACATACATATTTGACACAAATGAGTAATGTATTGTCCAATGATAATTAGACTCACCAGGTCTCTGGAGAAAGACCGATATTCTCCAAGCTGGAATACAGTAGAAAAGGGTATATTCCAAGATTAACCAAATCTTTTTATATGCAGTAAAAATAGCAATATAAAGAATTCTCAGTCCTGGGCCCTACCATGACTTGTCGAAATCCTTCGGGGACTCGGATGTAGAGATCTGCTTTATCCACAATAAAGATCAGAGTACCCTCAGCTAGCCGCCGGGCGCTGGATATCATGGCCTCGTATGATCTCAGCACAGTAACCTGTGGGGTCACCAAAGGGAGATAACTAATGGTAATCTGACCCTCCAAACGTTCAGAATTGCAAATAAATTCAATCTATTTATTAAATAAAATGTCAACATGCCAGCAATCAGATCAGATACATCTTCATACTTGTCTTTATCAGAAATCCCTGCAGCCCATCATCCTCACTGATACACATTCAGTCATTTTTTGAGTGCTTTACGTTTTGACAATAAGCACTGACCCCAGAGGAATGTCCAGGAGTTCCAGGCTGGCCTGGAGGACCAGGGGGACCTGGGACACTGATGGCTGAAACACAGAGAGGAAAACGTATTGACATAGAGCTGCAAGGCATGAAACCCTTTGGTGCCTTTGGTTTACAAGGGCAAAAATCTCACATTAGGGCTAGCGTGGTTTTCTTCAAAAAGAGCCTTAGTTCATGAAAAATGAATTAATCAAGAAGGTGGTTAGTGTCTGTCAGTAACTCACAGTGTGTTGGCCGGAAGGCTCCGGGTGAAGAGGGCGAGCCCGGAGGTCCAGGGGGGCCTGGTGGGCCGGGGTTTCCAGGCCGACCATCATAACCAATCCCCGGGGACCCTGGCGGACCCTGGGGACCAGGTGGACCTCTGACAGAGTCCCCCTTTGGACCCTGTGGTGAAAAAGCTAGAGTCAACGCGGGTCCCCCAAGTGGCCGGCTGATCTCATGAGACCCACGAGGATACCTCGCTCATGTTGACTTCGGCTTTGCGATACTCACCGGAAGCCCTGGGCTTCCTGGAGGCCCTGTCAGAGCCAGTCCGCCCCTGTAGCGGGGGTCATAGTAGCCTTCACCAGGTGCTCCTTTTTCCCCCTTCGATCCAACCTCTCCCCGCTCTCCTTTCAACTCATTCTGCATTTTTATAGGGAGGGTAGGGTGCATTTTAATAAACACTCACATTCAATTCCCCGTAAACTGCAGTCCGTAGAACATTGTTTGAAATTCTCTTAAACTTACCTTCAGTGCATAAATATCAAAGCTAGTGGAAAGACCTACAATGGAAAAAATATCACCATTACTACTAGCATTCAGTACAATACCGTAGAGTAAAGCAAATCTAGCCTGTGCAAAAGAGCAATCACTCTGGTAATATCTGAATCTGATAGCTATTTTGTGTAAACACAGTCCCAAGCAACCCATAACAACAATGTTAACTACAGCTAATGGCCAAGCAGTGATTTATCAGAAGAGAGATGTTTTACCTGGGGTTCCAGGAATGCCCTGATCCCCCTTTTCACCCTTGGTGGCTGGTATGAGAAATGACACCATTTAGTGGCAAGCTATGGGCACCAGACATTTCAAATGACGTAATAATGTATAAATGACCGGGTATGGTAGAACCCGAGGCAAATTCACCGGTCTATCCCAGCATCACCTTCACAAGGTGGTCACCTACCTGGATAAAACCTTGAGAGGTCATCATAACGCTGAAACAAAATCAGTATTAACTAAATTAAAAGGGACGGAATTTTACATATACTTAAAACATTCAATATATCATTTTTGTAATGTAACATGTACCCATTCAGAAGAGAGAGAAGGTTGTCTTTACCATGTATTTAGTGCAAAACATATATAAAATGCAATTAAAATACCAGGGAACTCCAATCTGAGACAAGAGACAAGAGACAGTCTAGACAAAGAGACAAGAGACAAAGACAGTCTAGACAAAGAGACAAGAGACAGACAGTCTAGACAAAGAGACAAGAGACAAGAGACAAAGACAGTCTAGACAAAGAGACAAGAGACAAGAGACAAAGACAGTCTAGACAAAGAGACAAGAGACAAGAGACAGTCTAGTTTAGTAACATGTTTGTAGATAATAGGGTAATTCGCAGAATATTAACACAATAATTCACTAGACTAGTGACCTAGTCCAAAGCTTATCTGAAGCTTTAGTATAACTAACAAAGACAAAGACAGTCTAGACAAAGAGACAAGAGACAAGAGACAAGGACAGTCTAGACAAAGAGACAAAGAGACAAAGAGAGTCTAGACAAAGAGACAAGAGACAGACAGTCTAGACAAGAGACAAGAGACAAGAGACAAAGACAGTCTAGACAAAGAGACAAGAGACAAGGACAGTCTAGACAAAGAGACAAGAGACAAAGACAGTCTAGACAAAGAGACAAGAGACAAGAGACAAAGACAGTCTAGACAAAGAGACA
>JAOYSI010002153.1:0-13901 GCA_025775065.1 Hiodon alosoides
CCCCCCCCCCCCCCCCCCGGGGGGGGCGGGCGTAATCGGAATTGTGTGTGACTGTGTGTGGGTGTGTGTGTGTGTGTGTGTGTGTGTGTCTCTGTGAGAGAGTGTGTGTGTGTGCGCGATCAACTATTTAGTATTAGTGGGGGGCAGGTTACAGAGTGGGGTATATATATTTCACAACATTTTGGAAAAACAACATTCTTAACATACTTCACCCCATATCACAATGTTGCACTCTCTGCAGTCTGTACTAAAGGCCCCACTTCTCAGCGAGTACACACACACACACACACACACACAGCGCCTCTCACAGGCTTTTCTCTGCAGTAATTCATTTATACCAGCTGCTGAACCCGTGTCCTTCATCACACACAAACTCGTGTCCAGTTACCCAAGACAAGTGGACTGCAAACTTGTTCTTTAAACACACGCATCCATCTCTTGGTCAGGTGACTTACCAGATTTTGAGGATTTGACAGTACTTTCATGAGGGCCGGATGATTGTATCCTAAAAATAAAAAGTCCCAGATATGAGTGTCGGAGAAGACAGAGAAAAACCAGAAATCTTCTTCACAGAAAGCTGAACACAGAATTACTGCAATTGCAACACATTTGAAACACAACTTATTTAATAATTTTTCGACCTTGGCATCCCTCATTCCCCCTGTAAAAACCCCAGTAAAGAAATCTCTGATGGGTCCTTACTGACACCTAACACAAGATATAAAATACCATAGGAACTGTTACAAATGACCATCGCTATGCACAAGCCGTTATGACAGGCGAACTGAGCGAGTGCTATAAAACAGATTTTGTATTAAACCCCTGGTTTATTTAATCTATTTTTACCAATTATAAAAAGATAATTTTCAAAGCTGCCATTCACAAAGACTTCTGCATGGGGATGGGGGGAGGGGATGGTATGGTGCTGCCAATCAGAATGACTTTGTCAGCAATCTGTGGAATACTCAGTGCCACAATCGATACAGGATCCGGTCCTCATTAAAAAAAAAAAAAAAAAATACTGTCTACTGCTCATAACTGGATCTCGCCAGCAGGTGGTATTCGGAAACCAACCGTGTAATTACATTCATAACTCTGACACACAGAGCCCCGCTAACAAAATGCTACAAAAATACGTTTTACTAGCTGTCAGAAAGTTCAATGAATGAGGAACCCATCAACATTAGCCCCTCCTTCAGATGTATGACGCTCACAATTTGATTGAGACAAATGTTCTGATCGGGTAGTTACTGTTTGGCGTTAATTCTCCAGCGCTCTGGAGCCTTTTCCGTACAGCCATCGTACAAACGAGAGACGAGAGACGCATAGAGAAACACATAGGTGTTATTAGGTTTCAAACTCAAATGGAATTTGAATCGGTCTTGAAATGAGAGAAGCAATGAGGTAATAGTGCTTGGTGCGGTTCGTTGAACACCAGTGGCTGGGACTGATATCCGACACTTTCTTTACCGGCGAAAGCGTTTGTGGAACCTGGAAAGCTTTGCCGTAGTACGAAATCCCAGATTCCAAAATAACCACATAGAGGGCTAGTTTCCTGATCACTGAATTCCAGTCCGCCACTGAGCCCTATCTGCAGTGCGCTCTTTATCTCTGTCCCAGCACTGCGACGCCTCGCTGCCTTCCCCCGGGGACCTGGAATCAGAGCCGGGGAGAACCCCGCCAGCCCGTCGGGAGCTGCGGAGAGCCAACCCCGCTGGGCGTGGGGAAACCACAACAGGGTAACTGCACGCTAATCTGGGCGCTTGCCATTTCTGGAACAGAAAATATCAAGTGTGCATAATACGAGGGGAAGCGGGGAATGCCCATTGTCAAACGGCAGCTTTCACACCACAGGGCATGGGCGGCCTGGATAGCTTTGCGTTCCGGACGTCTGCATGCGAGCGTGTGGGGTGAACCCCACCCCGACCCCAACCCCAACCCAACCCAAAGAACTGAAGACTGGACCTCGTTTATCCAGGAAGAATAACCCGAGGGTCTTCGCAAAGCTGCAAGTGACACAGAAGTTTCTTTATTTGTTTCATGGCAGCGCAATGCAGGGAGATTAATTCAGGTCTAATAAACGCCAAACCCAATCAGGCTTTGGTGAGAGAGCCACCCCCCCCCACCCAGCAGCGGATCAGGGAAAACAATGAAGCCAGTGTGACACTTATTTGATCTGTTTATAATCGCCGGAGTGCCCTCAAAGTTAATTCTCTTAAATGGTCTAATTCTTCCATAACGTGACTGTACTGTCAAACTACGGTCCCTTCAAATGAGTGCATGCCTATTTCCTCCTCGGAATTTCGGCAGGCACGTGGGCAACTGTGTCGATTTACTGGGCAGCTAATACTAGCATTGCCATCAGCTAGATGTTTTCACGGGGAAATCCTTTTTTTTTTTTTAAATCAGTGTTGACTGTACCACTAGTTTCCTGAGACAGACCTGCCATTTTCTGCATCTACTGCTAATTTCATACTCTGCACTCTGCAGGTTTATAACCGATGGCTTTTATTTGGACTCCTGATCACTCCCGACCACCGCTGGGCTCTTCCGGTCACAATGGGCGAAAGGCACGAGCCGGATTCTCACTGAAAACCTCCAGCTCACGGGGCTCAGCCTGCACTCGGGTGAGACTTCTATGTCTACAACATGCAGACTTCCTGTGACAGGTGGCGGATTCACAACTTTCCTTACGCGCAGTTAACTAGTAACACCGGGGTTATGAAACCAGCAGGAGAATAATTAAAAGGAGCCACCATTTGTAATGTTTTTCTACTCCACAGGATAACTTTTTAAACATTGGCGGTTTGCTTTGGGGAAGTATTAAGAAGTAAAGTTTTGAATATGATTAAACTGCTAGCGTAGCACAGTTAAGGAATGTACACAAACAACAGAATAAAACACCAGAAATAGCCCCCTGGCTACAAAACTCCCTGGGTAAAGACACATTTTATAACCTTTATAACACACAAAGTTCATTTTTATGGACTGATCTCACAAGCCTAGCATTTGATGATTTATAACATCAAATTGGGTTGCGTGGCTTAATCTGCTGGGAACTGTAGAGGATCTCTCCCAGATCTTAGCAACGCAACATTTGGAATGCGTCTTCACACCCCTGTCTGCAAGACGGTTAATTCCTAACGAGTGCGTTCTCACCAATGGGGATGGAGGAGATCTGGGTGTACATATCCAGTTAATTCCTAACGAGTGCGTTCTCACCAATAGGGATGGAGGAGATCTGGGTGTACATATCCAGTTAATTCCTAACGAGTGCGTTCTCACCAATGGGGATGGAGGAGATCTGGGTGTACATATCCAGTTCATTCCTAACGAGTGCGTTCTCACCAATAGGGATGGAGGAGATCTGGGTGTACATATCCAGCATGCGATTGCCGTCCACGTCCACCAGGTAGTTCCCTCTGCTGTCTTCATAATTACAGAAGAAATGCACAGCACCCACATTCTGGGAGGGGGAAAGGGTTCGAGTTACTGCATTTCGTAAGGCCACATTCTGGGGGGGTGTTCAAGTCACTGAATTTCAGGCTTAAGGCGCTTCAGGAAATCCACAGTTGACTTTTCCTTCTTTTTTTTTTTTTAAATCAATAACTTGGGTTCAAATGGGAAAGTATGATGCAGGGTCACACTTTTGAGGAAGATGGCTAAGGGACAGTGGGAGCCAGTGAATATTTTCTGAACTCTCCTCTGAGCAGTTTTGATGTAACTAAGTTAATGTATAACCAGCACTGTTTAAAAAAAATCCAGTTTTCTGATCTGACCTACATCCACTGCAATCCGAGGTGTTACAGCACAATATCATGCCTGGGTTCGGCAGCATAAACTACTTCTTAACGAAACAAATGTTAAGTATCAAATTAAAAACCACTTCAACACCACATTTAAATTCTGCAAGAACACAACTGAGTGTGTGCGTGTGTGTGTGCGTGTGTGTGTGTGTGTGTGAGTGTGTGTGTGTGTGTGTGTGTGTGTGTGTGTGTGTGTGTGTGAGTGTGAGTTTGAGTGTGTGCGCGCCAATAGGACAAGAGACGGACATCAGTAAAAAAAAAAATGAACAAGTCATTCAGTGACGAAGAAGTGTTAACTGTGGGCATAGTCCAAGAACTAGCTGAGCCTAAGGTGACATAGTCAGTCAATGGAGCTAGCTTTGAAGAGACAAAGTCCATTTGTACAGTGTGTTCTGCACATAGTCGCACACACACCGGGGTTTCATAAACGTGAGAACAGTACTTTTCTAATCAGGGAAAGCCCAGAGATGGAGAAGGCAACTTCTCTCACGGTTATAGTTTTCTCACCTGGATCTCTCCGAGCTGCCTAGTCAGCTCCTGTAAAGGTAGAAATGGAAGCAGAGACACGTCAACTTTAAGTTAATAGCTACCTTTAACCAGTTTATATGAAAGGAGTTTCCCTTTCCTGTGAAAGAGAAGAGGAAAATAAATCCATCCCTAATTACATACTAGTCAGGGCAGGCCGGTTGCAGAGCCGTAAAAGACAAATGTTACATTGTGTAACAGAGATCTTGAGGACACTCATCTCTTGTCCATAAACACAACCTTCAATAGATTTTAATCTTTAAAGAAAATGAGAAATTGCTGATAAGACATTGTTCGGTGCTAATCTCCTACCTTGGATTTAGGCCCAGGGACCTCTGTCTTCATTGATGGACCGTCATATTCAAACTCCTCCAACGTCTTTGTTGCCATTTTACTGACATATCTGTGTCCTATGAAAATAGCCATATTTAAGACTGTAAGCACAGCATATTCATGTTATGATTATCAGGAAGGCTCTTTTTGTAAAAAGTTTTGACACTATATAGGATGCTTTCACATGAATGCTTTTTATAATTACTAATGTACAAGTATGTATAATTAAAACATGTAAATTTCACAATGATGTTCACAATTGTTGGCCAAAACAAAACTTACAGTGCCAGTTTACGTCAAAGTTAGCTTGTTGCCTTGTTTGTCACATGCAAGTCAGGGTTGATTCATTTTCTAGCTATATAATTTGTTAATTTAGCCAACGTCACCTGGTTAGCTAGTTGGTACACCGGCTGCCTTGCTAGCTAACTACGGTTAGTTATCTAATAACATTTGGGAACAAAACATACTAATGGCTATATATTTAACTTAAGTGATAATATGCTTTCCTGCTCGATTTCTTTTTATATCTTTAAATATAACGTAAAACTTTAAGTCTTGGTTAGCTAATAATTACTAACGTTGAGTTTCAAATCAAAAGGGAGCGGGGGGGTTAATGCAAATGTATTTTTTAAAATGAATAAAGACAAAACTACTGTAAATTACAGATGTAGAACCCTCAGAGATAGTTATAAGACATGATAAGGAGAGGATTTGGTCTAACATCGACTCAAACAAATCTTTGAACCTTAAAGCAAATCTTTTGACTCAATATACTAATAGGCAATTTGCGCCGGTTACTCACCCGAGCCAGACAGACGCAGGTTCAGCTGCAGGGACAGTGCCAGTTGACGGCTAAGTAGAGTGGATGCCATATTAGTGTGTCAGGGAAAAACTCGCTTTTCACCAGCTGTGGCAGATAGTGGAAAATAAAATCCATATTAATTACTCCTCAGCTATACTGGTTAGCTGCCAAATATTAACAAAAAGCTAAAATATTACCCAAAAATAAACTGCTGTAGAGCTCTAAAATGTACCGTGGTTTACTAAACGCTAAAGATGTGCGGTTGGGAAAGAAACGTTAGAACAGGACTGTAATGCAAGCCAGACAGCTCTGGCATCAGGCCGCTAATTTAATTTAATCGCATTTATCGAGAGTAAACAAATATAAACCAGAAGACAACTCAGGCACACCAAGACCTGAATCCTATTTTCTAAAGAATACAGCTACTCATATTGACAATATTTATGTGGGAGGAAACACTGAAATATCCATTTCAAGCACTATACTGGTTTAAATCATGGCAAAAATCTTTGTATCTTTGTGAAGAATAATAGGTTATTAAACTATAAACTAACTAAATTATATATACTGCTCCATTTTGTCAGGTAAATTTGTCGCCTTTTAGTAGTAATAGACTACGTCGAATGCTTTTAAATAATTACTGAATTATATTATTTTCGTGGTGGGCACTTTTCTCCAGAGAATACCCCCCCCCCATTAGAGTGATACTGATATTAGCGATTTCAAAAAAGCACACATTACATCTGAATGATCTGATTTGAACTGCAGCAAGATCCCTGCACCATGGCCAAAACGATCTGCCTTAAGAAGTGTGATAAATAAACACTGCCCTTCCCCCAACTCCATATAATTAATCAAAAAAACACACACAGGCTTAATAATATTGCTCTCTGCATCAACCTAATTACCATAAAGATCTGGAACATTATTAGCACCATGGTCTCCATGTTAAGGTAATCAGGGGCAGAAAATGAACTGTTGTATATAACCTTCCACTATTTTCATCAACGCTCAAAACAGCAGGCTTGGTGGCCTGGCGTCAGGTAGGGAGCAGTTTATATTCTTTATGAATCTTCCCAGAAACCATTGCCATTGAAATATATTAAATGTCTGAGCAGCTATAGAAAGAAAACCTTTTCCAAAGGGGGAACAGACTACCCTCAGCACAGATGCTCAGTCTGGCAACTAATAGAGATTCTTTAGTCAGAATGAATGGGTAACTTGGCGTGGAAAATGGGTTTTCCTTGACTAAAATAACAATGTTGCACAAGGCAATCACATTACATCTATGATAAAGTAATAACAAGCAAAGGAAAAAGAAAAAAAAAAACAAATTTAATATTAGTAAAAATATTTAATAAAATATTAATACAAATATGGCTTCATCATATGGTGTTAGATGTGGTTGTCTGATGGCATCACGTAAGCCTGAATTGCCACACAAGGTCCACGACAGGATACAAAATAGCCTATTTATCCAGGGGCAGAAATGTTAGCATGGTTGTCTCTCTGCTCCAGATCAGTGGTGGGCTTACATAATCCAGGCGGTAGGAGCAGGAATATTCCAGACGTCGTCTTTAAAAAAGTGCAGAGTCCCGTGCAGACGCGTAAAACCGGATAGAACTGGTTCTCCGTGCATTATGCAAGCGTGAACTGCATGTACACTGCCCAGTGTGTTCCAACAAAAGGTTAAACTCTCTCATGTACTGCAAGAGAAAATATCCCAGTTACCTTACCCCCGACGGCTAATACCACAAATTCCTTTAACGGTTCCATTAACGGCCACTAAACGTACACAAACAGCCGGAAACGCAGGTGCCTAAAAGTGCCTTTAGAGTGAGCTATATGAGGGTGGTTTTTGACGGTTTACCGTGCCGTATGTCATTAGGAACTATTGAAATGTGTGCCCGCTCTCACATCATTTCGATGTCCCGTCATCATATGTCAGGTGCATAAACCAACCACAACACATCAGTATATGCACCAGACGATCCCAGCAGCTGTTATAAAACTCCTATGTCACAACACATTATCTGTCAGCATAGTTCTCACTGCAAATGTCACTTCGGTAGCAACACAAAGAATAAGGAATCCTTATTCATTTTATTTTTACACAAAGAACCGGAATTAAGTCATGATCAATATCAATGAACTCGAACTTAAAATTCTAATAATAATTTGAAACAGTATGCCCTGATTAGTTGTGCTTTATTTTAAATCTCCTTTTTATACATTATTTGAATGCATGTCGGTAATTGAATATGTGCGTGTTTAAACATGTTTCTCGTCTTGGGTCGTTTTTTGACACCATCCTGTAATGCTGAGGAAAAGATTCGCCTAGAAAAACATCAGTTCACAGAGTTTACATATTTGCACTCTGTTTGGGGACAGAGATGTTGTCAACTGCTGTTAATGCATCTCAGCACATATTTTCATTCGGATCAGAGTAACCAGAGTATTCTGACATGTTGAACCCTGAAGGTAAGGTGAAGCATAATTGGTTTGGTTTTAACTGGTATCCACCAGCATTTCAAATTTAAGGACATGACCCTCTGCCACATTTTAATGTTAATGAGGGCCAGAATCTATAATCTGACATTAAACAATAACTTGAATGCCACCCCTTTACGTTCACAGTAATTTACCTCATATTTATAGGGTTAACGTTGAGAGAACGCCAGTTCCTGTGATCCGTTGTCATGGCGACCGATGAGAGGCTCTGAATGGGCTGAGCAGAGAGCAATGCGCCATTCGAGAGGATAAAGGGGGAGGCTGAGACTCTCCACATTTTATCGGGTAAATATCAGCCTACTGTTGCTAAGGTAACTAAACAAAAAAGGAAGGTCACTAAACTTCCGCAGCAAACACTAGGCTGCATCCATTGATTTTTATGTTAAACATTTGCCGTTAGAATAGCTTATCATGTTTTATTACAACTTATATCTTAAGTTTTACTTAAATGGATTTCTCCCTATCAAACTATTTATTAAGGGAAAACCTGTATCCAAATTCCTAGCTTAAGATTGTATTTGTAGCAGAAGTTCAGGAAGAGAAAAAAAAAAATCGCTAGTCGACTGGGGTACAAGGAGTATCCTTCTAGCATACCAAAAAAGCCATCATCAGCACCAGGTAGGTCATTTGCGATTAGCGGCTACATCAAAGTTTTGATTTGGTCCAGACCAAACAATCTAACAAATTTTTGCTTGATTAGTTAAGCGTAGTCAAAATTACTTCCCTTAATATAAACAACTTAGCCAGGGAAAAACGGTTTATTTACCACCAGACAATATTAGATTTGTTTTATAAAAGATCCTGCTTAGAATAACATCAACAAACTAAGGCCTCCAGATTTGTGAATTCTTCTCCTCAGTCCACCAGTTGGAACCGATGACAAACTGAGGAATTAAGTGTGAATTGTAACAACAAAAATGTATTACGTAACTTAAAGACGTAGCAGTTAAGCAGGATAAAAAATTGGGCACACTTTTAAAGAACGATCATAACCGAGGGAAAAAGGTTCATGATAGGGTGCAGTGGATCCACGATTCAGTCCGACCTTACAAATGTGAAGAGACACAAACGGACCCATCCAGAGTCAACTTTGTGGAGACAGGATAGGGTGAAGTGTGGATTCTCTTATTCTAGTAGTAATCTAGCACAAATCATAATTTTATTAAAACAATAAGGCATAATAATAACTGATATGATATAGCAGAAATAAAAACATTAACTACTACTCACTTTCAATCACTTTAAATCAAATAACGAAATGGGCAGTATCAAGTAGTCTGTGGTAGATTTTATATAATTATCATTGTTTCTTGTGTACAATACATACGGACACAGCAAACGCCACTGCTAGGTTGGGTTTGCTTTACAAAACAATTAACCTCTTGTTGTGTCTAGCCTTTTCACCTTCAATACTGAGGAAGACTGAGTCACCATGGAGATAATTGGTGTAGCGGGATGCCATGTAATGGCAGTGATTATGGCCCTACGTGTCAGAACCATATGCCACAAGTCCATCTAAAGGCAAAAAATTGCGTAACTGTTACCCTCCTGACACTATAAAGGGGAAGTCTGATATAACGAGAACGAAGAGACGTCCCCGCCAGCTCTGTGGGGTCTGATAGAACGTCTAAGAAAGGTCTAAGACGTCTAAAGGACGTCCAAGAAAAGAGAGTTTACGCTTAACACGTACTCGTGAACTGGTTTCCATAACACCATAACTGTATCACCCTCAACATAACCTGTCTCACTCAAAACACTTCTAACAAATACAGAGAGAAGAAAATGCAGGGAGCAACACAACTAACGTATTTGTGACAGCTTTGCGACATCAAAACATTTTTAAACGCTAAATTACGTGTTTGCTCTTTTTCGGGTGTAGATTTTAAATGGTATCCGATTCTAATTAATTCGTTGACCCAATATTTGCCGCAGGTCTATTGTGACTAATTTCTTTAACAATTGGCAAAATGTATATCCTGGATAAATATCAAAACATGTGAAAAAAACTTTAAAAATTAATATAATTAAAAATATATATAATATAAATATACAAACGTGTGTTTCTGTACTCTTACGGGCGTAGAGATTAAATAGTATAAAATTCCTACTTAATTCGCTGGTGCTTCGACATGGCAACCACAGCGCGTTTTCTACATTTATCTCGCGAAAAGTTTGTCAAGGGTTCACAGCTGTGCAGTGGACACGTCGTCACTTCATATTAAATTCACATATTGGCTATTACTGATCAGTTTACAGTTTACATATTATTTCTTATGACATAGAGGATTTTACATCACCTACATAGGTTTTCCCACTGTCATATACGGAAATAAAAAATGTTGAATTTATCATACATCAATTACAAACTACATGGTATGCTTAAACGAATTTGTTAGATATCCTTAAATCTATATGGACTACAGAAATAACCATTACGGATTCCATCACGAAAAGCGTCGAATACACTTAAGCCTCGCTTGAGTCACCCAAAAGCGTCGAGCTATGTTATACAGCCACAAGATCAAGAAGTAACCGGTTCCGACTGGATCGAGCTAGTTGTGCGTTTTCGAAAATCATGCGGCATACGTCGGCTGATGATTCTGTACAATTCATTCTTGCTGGGTCAAGATTGAAAAGTTCCGACCAATGTAAGTCAAATGAGCGACGAGCGACTACAAACTGAATGCAGACCAATGCCCGTCATATTTTTTTCTTAAATTAACGATATCCCGATTGAACCATTTAGCGCAATCCCCGTTAATTGCAAATGCAAAACGTTTGCAGAAGCCAGGTGAAATAGATTATTAACTGCAAAATATCCGTACACAATCCTTAGCATGCAGGACATGCAAACAGATCTCGCCCGTTCGCTGCTGTGCGTGGACGGATGAAGCAAGCAACACTTGAACGCTCACCGTGTTGACCTGATGCAGTTAAGTACGCCGGAACCGCTCAGGTCGACTGGTCTCAGACGGGGGGAAAAAACAGCTGTAAACAAATCTAAACATCGGTGTATGTGCGAGGTTGCTTTAAACCATATAACGAAACGTGTTTTCTGTCCTAAGAGGATGGGCTTGGCCATCTGTCGCCTCGCCAGCCAATGGGATTGCACAGAGATCGAAATGAAAACGACTCCCTCAAATTGGACTAACTGACCCGGCGACAAATAATAAATGCTGTTATCTAAGTAATTCAAAGCCGATCTTTCAAGAATTAGAAATTGCATCAGAAATGACGGAGAGACTAATCTAAAAGTGCGGATGGTATCGTTTAATCAATCACGTAAATAATAGCTGAGAGCTTTACCATAGTGGGTTCTTTACAATGCACTGTGCAGACATGCAAAACCGCACTGCCGTTGTTGTTTCAATAGAAGATAACATCCGTAGTATCTATATATTTTTTAAATGTTACCATGCAAATAGTAAAACGTCTCTCTCAACACAATACAACAATTAAGCATTTAATTTGTAATTGTTTGTGGATACTTCTAAAATTTGTAATATGTCATTTAGTGCTCAACCGTGAACACTTGCATACAAACCTTAGTCATTTTTCATTATGACAACCTACATTGTGAAAGTGTGTGTGTGTGTGTTATCACTCTGAAATGGTTTATCTACTTGGCTTTGACCTACTAACACAAAAACACAACGGAGTTGTATAAAACTTTATTTTTTTTAAATCGCTCCCACAGAATGCTCATGAAGGCATGGTGTTAACCCTAACATTAAAAATAATGAAACTCAATAATGACCAACTCAGATCATTCATCATTAACCAGAGGAACCTAGAACGGATAAGGGCAAACTGGATACTCGATATTCCTTACGTTGAAACCCTTACAATCAAGGCCTACTGTGCAAGACCCTTTCATTAGTTTGTGGTTCTAGGTTATAACGTTGGCTGTTATATACTACTCATGCCTACTTCACCTGCTTTAAATTTCACAAATATAACCGAAAATAAGAGGACTTTCCAACCGAAAAAACACAAGTTAACCCAATGAATAGGGTTAAGAATACATTCAACAACATTACATGAAAGACGGAAACGGAACATAACTCCCCGTTCTACTCAACCTTCTTCTGCAATGGTAACCATAATTATAAATGTAATATATCCCAGTCTTCCATGACAAGAGTGTTTTCGGTCCTGGTGGATCAGACTTGATTTGAGTCATCTGCACTAGTTTAAAGGGGTGAAGCAACCACCTTCCACAGCTCCTGTGACACAAAAGACAGATCGTTCAATTCGCTTCCGAACGCACAAAAGCTCCTTGACGGCAACAACAATTCGCATCGCAGCGTCACAAATGCAGCCAAACTTTTGAAATGAGATTTGCTAACCAAATCAGACTTAGTTCAAGTTAGTAAACTTAAACCGTTGCGCTAGGCAAGTTCTCGTTTACATTTTGATAAATTTTTATAATTCCTCAAAAAGACAATACAAGAAAATAAATAAAAATGTAATCAAGTTATTGTAATAATGAAATGCTAAGAAGACTAAGAAAATACATTTCAGAATGAAGAATATGTCAACATAAGCAAGCAACATCTCACCCTAGTGGTGTAAACAAATAAAGCCGGCCACGTTTGGTTTCAATGCAAAACAATCTGTGTAATACAGAGTACAAGAGACATGTTTTCCCAGGAGACGCTCACCAGCTGTTCAATCCGCTCATACTGAAAGAACTGCGGGAAGGGGGTCTCCACCAACTCCACAGTATACCCCATCCTGCCACCCGTCAGGTCCCGGAGGTCTCGCAGACAGTGGCGAAAGTGGTCATAGGCTTGGCACGACACATCCATGTGACGGATGGTGAAATTCAGCCTGGGAAGCGAGAACCATCATACCCGAGAGGCCAAGATGCACGTAGCTGAGAGAATGTAACTCTCCCAAAGGCAAAGCCGCCCCCTCTCTCTCGTCGGGCTCATCCCGTGAAGTTTACCGTTTCTCTATGGATAAATAGATGGTACTCGGGCTGCGGAGGTTGCTTGTGATTCTGTAGAGCGTTCGGAACAGGCTGTCCGTCAGGTCGTCGTCATAGCACACTGTGTGGCAGAATGCGTGGCACGCACATCTCATACATTTGTTTTTCTACAAATGTAGTCATTTTACCACAGTGCAAGTTTTCAACTTCAGACACACAGGTGTTTGATACATGCATGTATACACGCAAAAGTTCTAAGTTCCCATTTTCTTTATTGCTGTCCTATCATTAAATAATTACGTAGCCCAATGTTTCACCCTTAAAACTAAACAAGCGATCTTGACACAACGCCGGTTTCTTTGCAGCACACGTACCATCGGCGGCGATCAGAAATGTGGATTTGTCGTGCAGGTCTGCCACCTCCTCTTCTGACCAACTGAACGCCGTATTGGCATCTGAATCAGAAAGTCCAGTGTTAGCAAAACAGATAAGCGCTAACACTGCAAAAAGGCAATCAACGACGTAAAATAAAACGACGCAATACGGTTATTGTCAATTTGGAAAGCGTAAGATGAGCAGGTGTAAATATTGAACGTCTTTTGAATGATTTCTGCGCCAGCATCTCATTTCTCAAACACTCGAGTCTGGTTTAATCTCACAGCCACAGCCACCCGCAGTACATAAAGCAGCTTTCGGAGAACTTTTCCGTACCTGTGCAGAAATCGTCTCTCAGCCAGTCAAGCTCTCTTACCCGGACGTCACCTCCTTTTTGAGAGAGAGGGGAAACAGTGATCTATTTAAACGTAGAGAAACACGGGTATGCAACTTGAGAAACAGATTTATGATGTGAACGAGTACCTTATTGCTTGGGGTAAGGTCTGTTAATACTGAGTGTTAACAGGAAGTAGTTAAGGAGGTCTGTTAATACTGAGTGTTAACAGGAAGTAGTTAAGGAGGTCTGTTAATACTGAGTGTTAACAGGAAGTAGTTA